>PVIH01022794.1:0-26333 GCA_004025045.1 Sigmodon hispidus | reverse complement strand
AGTCATGGAATATGGGTGGCTGGTCTGTAGTCATAGAATACGGGTGACTGGTCTGTAGTAACACTAGCTAATACCTCCCCTGTATCTGTCTTCCTCAGTCTCTAGTCCAGGCCTTAGGGTTAGATCATGATCCTGTATTTATACCCATGGTGCAAGACACAAGACTCGGGAGGTAGAGGGCAGAGTGGAAGGTCCAGGGGCCAATAAAATCTTGATTTCAATGGCCATAGACTGGAGACAGTCCATTTGACAGCAGTGTCTGTGACTTCTGCTTTCTTGACTTGGGTGTGGTGGATCCATGGTGTAATGTCAGCTACTTTCACAGCCATAGTGAAGAGAGTCACTGTGTAGAGTCCTTCCCAGGTTAGTTTCGGTGGCCTTTGTCTATGTTCCTGACCCAGACAGTATCCTGGCCGGGAACAAGGGAAAGTGGCGGTGGACTCGGGCTGTGTCTCTCAGACAGGCCAATGAATAACCTTTGTGGAGAGCTGGACTACCTCTAGTGACTTCAGAAAGGAATGCTTAGCGTTCTGCCAGCTGCTGGTCTCTGGGCCTGGGAGGCCGTGGGAGAGGTCGCCAAACCTGATCTCATAGGGGGCGAATCCCTCCCTCTATGGGGTGCAGCAGGCCAGAGCAAAGGAAGGAGGCCGATCCACCCTTTGCTGGACTCTAACGAGAGTTTCTTTTAATGCCTTGTTTATTCTTTTTACCTAGTTAGGACTCTGGGGCCCATATGCACAATGAAGTTTTTGAGTCTAAAGCTTTAGCTATTCATTGAGAGGTTTTGGTTATGGAAGCCAGGCCAGTGTTGGGCCTATTGCTAGGGGGAGGCCAAATCAGAGGAGCAGTTCCTGGAGGAGCTTTTTAGCTCCTGTTTGAGCAGTTCCGGTCCAGGTGAGGAACACACCTCCCCACCTCCCCACCTCCCCACCTCCCCACCTGGAAAGGTATCTGTAAAAACAAGTGAGCTCCTTTATCCTCCCCCAGCAGGCTGGAATTGTGGTGAAGTCAGTTTTCTCAGAGTTTGTGGGCCTGTTGGTCTGTCATTTGGACCCCTGCCTGCTCTATGTTTTGGACTTACTTGAGCACTAACCTGGCCTCTGATTGAGACATCCCGTGCTAGGCTGTGGAGTCTAGGTATAACATACCCTGGTCTGAGCAACTCAGAAAGTTCTATGAGCCCCAGAAGACTAGCCTGGTGAAGGTCATTTCCAACAGCCCTGCCAGCTGCTTATAGGAGAACCGTCTTTTCCTCTGGTGTGCTCCATCAACCTGTGGGTTGGAGCTGTCCATTTCTTCTTTACCATGGTCTCAGGCAGCAGTGGCTCTGAGTGTGTCCTTAGGATATCAATAGGCCCCACTGGTCCTAGGGCTGATGTCATGTGGCCAGGTCAGCGGCCTACAGTGAAAGACACTGATTTGTAGGGAAGCCGAAGAGCCTCTAGGATGACCAAGACTTTTTAATGTCCTTTTCCCTGGTGGTGAGAAGCCCTCTTTCTCTATAGCTCATACCATGGATGTGCCTGGTGAAGGCATCCTGACTGATGATGGTCCATGTCTGTGGTGGTGGACTTTCCTTTTCCCCTGAATCAGATCTATCAGTTCTCCGGCTGAAGTACATGGCTTAGGCCCAAAATGGTTTTGGTTAAAGTAACTACAGTAGTTCCCACATAACAGGTTTCATTTTTCATCCCCTGGTTGTCTGGGAGAAGCACCTGCATCATCAGGTGAGAGGGTAGCCAAATTTATGGCAGTGGGTTTCTCAAACTGGACTTGAAGGTGGGTCAAGAGTAAGGCCTGATACTGGGTCACATAATCATTAGACAGCCACCATTCTAATGCTCCTTGTATGAAGGCCTTAATTGTGTTATGGAGTGCTATAAGTGTAAGATCTTGACCCAAATTTAACTGGTTTTCTTTCTTTTATTAAACTAGCAGTAGCTGCTACAGCTCTTAGATAGGTGAGCCATCCTGTGGCTATAGTATTCAATTGTCATAGGGAATTTTCTTTGCTCCTGGGACAATGTGGTCCAGAAATGCTGTCCACTGTAACCCTCCACTGGTTCTGTCCATTTAAACACAAAATGAGTTGACTCACCTGTGCCAGTAACAAGCTGAAGCATGCATCTTCAGGTCCAAGACAGTGTGTGCACCTGATTCTCTGGAAGAATCAGACTCGAGAATTAGAGGTCCCAGGTTTCCTTCCTGACAGGCAGGAGAGGTGTATTCCAAGGTGCCTGGCATGGCACCAGGGTGCCTGTCTCTTCAAGCCAGATACTACCGCCTGCGATTTCTCCTTCTGTCTTCAGGGTCATTGGGTATTGTTTAATCTGGCTGGGGATAGCTGGACTGGTTAACTGAACAATTACAGGAGTCTGGTGTTGGGGCAGTGCTGGGGGGTGGTTTCCGCCCACATCCCCAGGAATCTCTGTTGTTAATTTGAGAGATACTCCAACTGTATCTTCTGATTGGAGACAGAACTTTCAGTTAGGGGATGTTCTTCTGATAGAGGGTGAGACATCAAATTTTTCTGGGTATCTGTAAGTCTAACTGTGTCTCATCATCAGAGGCAATGACGGCTTTCAGTTAATGCAAAAGGTCTCATCCCAATCAGTTCTCTGTTGTTAAATCCCTTTAAGTGACCTCCAGCAACTGGGATCTACTCATTTCTTTAAATGTTTTGTTTGGGGTTTTGTTTTGTTTTGCTTTTATTACTTTTTCTAATATTTGGGGCTGACTGGGTGACAAAGGCACTCTTTTTAGCAATTGTCTGTAATCCTTCTAAAAAGGACCTAATAAAGTTGCTTAGAGTCTCCTTGGTCAGTGTTGGATAGAAGGGAAAATCCATTCTGTCCAGGCTGTATTGTCTGGCAGAGATTCCTCTGCCCAGCCTGACCCAGGGGCATTTTTTTTTTTTTTACTTTTTTCAGAGAATGGATTATTGGTTTAAAAAGTGACTTAAACTGTGAAAAAGAAGGCAACAGAACTTTCTTTCCTTCAGTCTCAGCCCAGGGGAATATTTCTCCTTCCCTGGGTCTGCTTAGAGCAGCTGTAGGAGCAGATGGAATGTTCACCTGGGAGATCTATTTCCCTCTCCCTGAGTGCATTCCACTTAGATGGCAGGAAGCCCTAGGAGAGCACACAGGGACCAATCCTGACTGAGCAAGACAAAACAAGCTGGCTTGCCACTCTTAGCACCTCTTCAGCACCATATCTACCTGCATGCTTCCATGTCGTGCCATGATGATAATGGATGAAACCTCTGAAAATGTAAGCCACCCAATTAAATGTTTTTCCTATGAGAGTTGCCATCGTCATGGTGTCTCTTCAGAGCAATAGAAATCCTAACTAAGACAGAAGTTTGTATCAGGAACCGGAGCATTGCTTTGATAGGCATGACTGTGTTTTTGTTTGGAGTGATATGGACTTTGGTACTGTAGGAAAGCAGTGAAATGCTTTAAGCACTGCTTAATGGAACATACTAGCAGGAGCGTGGAAGACAGTGTTGCTAAGAGTGATTTGAACTTTAGGGGGCTGGCTCAAGAGGATTCAGAGGGGAAGAATATTAAAATGTAGCTTACAGATCATTTTTGTGATTGAAGGTGACTGCTTTCTGCCCTTGTCTGAAGAGTCTGCTTGAGACTAAAGTGAAGAGATTTGAATTAATTCTGTTGGCGGAGGATATCTCAAAACAACCTAGTTTTGACTGTGTTGTGTGATTATTAGTGGCAAGAAAAGCTTCTAACAGGGAATGAAATCAGTTCAAGAGAAAGAAGTGTGTTGTAGCCAACAAACCTGAAAGGTGTTAGAGATCTGAAGAGCATTTTGACATCAGACGTGGAGATACAGAGTTTGGAGTTTGCCCAACTGGTTTTTGGTTTGCTTTGATCCAGTATTTCCTCACTATGCTCTCTTTCTTGTGTTTTGAAAGGATAATCTATATACTGTGCCATCATATTTTGAAAGCATATTATCTGTTTTTTTTTTTAAAAAAAATGTCTTTATAAGGGATTACTGTTAAGAGCTTGCATAAATCTCAGAAGAAACTTTGGACTTTAAAACACTGTTGTGACTGTTATAGAATATAAGAACTTTTGAAGTTGGACTAAATGCATTTTGCATCATAATATTGTCACAAGCTTGTGGGGACCAGGGAATAGAATGTGATAGTTGAATGTAATTGGCTCCCATAAACTCATAGGGAATGGCTTTATTAGGAAGTGTGGCTTTGTTGGAGTAGGTATGGCCTTGTTGGAGGAAATGTGTTACTGTGGGAGTGGGCTTTGAGGTCTCATATATGCTCAAGCTATGTCCAGTGTCTCATTTTACTTCCTGTCACCTGCAGATCAAGATTTGACTCATTCTCCACTCTCAGCTCCTTCTCCAGCACCATGCCTGCCTGCATGCCTCCATGCCCTGCCATGATGATAATGGACTAAACCTCTGAAACTGTAAGATACCCAATTAAATATTGTCCTTTATAAGAGTTGTCAGGGTCATAGTGTCTCTTCTCAACAATAGAAACCCTAAGACAAACTTTTGTTTTAATTTTGGCAGGTGGTACTGTCTACATGCTGAGTTTTACAGCCTGAATATTACTTCCACTATGGAATCAGTTGTGCTAAGGTCTGGAGACCTGCTAAGGTCTGGGACCCTTTTACAGTTGGGGGTATTGCAGTTATTAAATTTTGAACTGCATTACAATTTCAACTAATAACTTACCATTAGTTTGTAGAGAGAAACCAATGTTTTTGGCAATAACCTTAGTTATTTGAGGATTTCTATGAGGGTTGTTTGGTCAATAACTTGATTAAATGTAACCCATTCCCAGAACTGGAGTTTGCTATTAGTGTAGAAAGGTAACCACTAGTCTACCAATAAATCTTTTGATCTATAATAGTCACCTGTCTACAAGAAACATTAGTATAATAGTGGCACAAAGTGGGATCAATCAACCACTGTCTGATTGGAATTAAGGCCTACTCCATGAGATTAAAGCCCATGACTAACACTGTTCAAGTGTTCAAGAAACTAAGGCTAACTAGCCCATAGACTTAGGGGAAAACCAAATACTACTGTGCTGCTAAAGGAATATAGCAATAAAATGACTCCTAATGATATTCTGCTATACTAATAAATCAGTGTCCTGTTCAGCCATCATCAGAGAAGCTTCCTTTTGCAGTAGATGGGAATAGATATAGAAACTCACAACTGGACAATGTGCAAAGATTGAGAGAGCTTGGGACACTGAATTCTAGATGAGATGTTAAATCCTTCCCCTCAGGGAAACCTTTAGAAGAAGAGCAGAGGGCTGGAGGGATGGCTCAGCCGTTAAAGGCTTGGCTCACAACCATAAATATAAGAAGAGCAGAAAGATTTTAAGAGCCAGTGAGGGTGAAGATACCAAGAAAACAAGGCTTTCTAGACACAGCAGGATTGTCACACATGTGAACTCACACCATGGCAGTATGAACAGAGTCTGTATGTGTCTGCATGGGGTCCCAGTGGTGAGAAAGTAAGTGGACAGAAGTCGACAACCATAACCCAGAAAAATATCCCCAACTGATAATTTTTGCAAAGGAAAAATTAGTTTTCTCTAATGGATTCTCACTGGGTGCACAAACCACACTTAAGTGAGGCTCCATGCCCAGCAGTAGATTGCCAACTCAAAATTAACTCAATCGTATTTTTGTAGGACTTTGTTTGTTTGGTCTTGGTTTTGTCTCATAATGCTCTGGCCATTTTTTAACTTACACATCTTTTGCCTATATCTTATGGTTTCCAGTTTTGTGTTTTAATGGGATTCTTGTGTGTGCATGTGTATCTGGGTCTATATGTATTTCTTATGCTTTTGCTTTTGCTTTTTGTTCTTTTTTTCTGGTCTGATTGGTTTTTATTTTAACTTATTTTTATTTTTGTTTTAGATGTCTGTTTACTTTCTAACAAGAGAGAGAAAGACAGAGTGTAGATTTGGGTGGGTGGGTAGAGAATCTGGAAGAATTTCAATTTTTAAAAACTATGACTTTAGAAGATTACTTATCGTATTTAATTGATTTAAATTTCTTTACAAGCAATAGGTTGGTGTGAGAATTAATCCTCCTATATATTTAGACTTTTTAATTGCTTGTCATACTCTTAACAGTGATTGCAATAATGATGAATAAGGCCTCCCTGGTTTAACAAGTATCATACTGACGTTATTCTTAACAAAGTTTAAACTCCAAAAAGCCTATAGTTGTTACAGCTGGAACTGTGAAACTTGGGACAGTCTCAATGCTGTTGTCTTTTTTATATTTGTCAGCATTTTCTACCTATTATTTTACAAGTAATATTCATGAGCTGTAGAATTGGCACATGAGTGAATGCATGAGTGAATGAATTAGAGAAAAAGATAAGTAAGCCAATGTTTTTAAAACTAAGCAACTCATCAGGGCTGAGGGTATAGCATGGATCTAGACCATGCATCTCACATGCTTGAGGCCATACAATCAATTCCCACCACTATAAGCAACAAACAAAAGTATTGCCACTCCTCAGAAGGAGATCAACTTTCCAGAGACTTTGAAGTTTAGCCATAAAAAACTTGTTTATTAATTTTTAGTGTCTTCTACCTACCAATGAATTCCACTAAATATCCATTTCAAACATATGTTTGTATGCCCAGGCTTTTAAAACTCTTATAGCTGTGATCATCTAATTCCTAAAAGCCAAGCATTCTAAAATTTTGGCTATCTATTGGCTCAGAAATATGTCACCATATTTATATGTCAGGAATTTCTGAAAAATTGAGATCAATATGAGAGTTTGTCAACAAAAAAGATTAGCCATCAAAATATGAAGGAAAAACATCCTTCTAAACCTACCCAGCCCCCATATTTTGTGCCAGGGCCCCACCAGGTGAGCCCCCTCCCCAACTATTGGCATGTTCCTCAGTCCCCCAGACTAGTCTTGTCAGCCATAGCCACATTGTTTCTAAATTCTAGGCCTGGGCTAAGACCCACATCCTGCATGCTAGCTCAGCCCCCTGACTTCATCCTGTTTGAGTCATATCCAGCCTCCAGGCAAAAGAAGGCTGACAAGGAGATGAAAATATTGAAGAGAACTCAAGCTTAAATGAAGATGCAGTTGAAAATTTAATAACTCAATTACAAAACTCAGGACAAAGCCTTTCAGGTAGAATGAAAAGACCAAATCTTCAAATTATAGGCATATCCCACTAAAATCACAAACAAGGCAAGGCTTGGTACTTGCATAGAAACAGATTTATGGATCAATAGAATCAAATCAAAGACACTGACATTAGCTCATGCACGTATGAACACCTGATCTTTGCCAAAGAGGCCCAAAATATTCAATGGAAAAAAGATAGTATCTTTAACAAATAGTGTTGGCATAGCTGGATGGTAGTGTATGGAAAAATGCAAATAGATCCAAACCTATCACCTTGCACAAAACTCAAATCCAAGTGAATGAAAGACCTCAACATAAACCCAGCCAAACTGAACTTGATAGGAAAGAAAGTGGGAAATACCCTCCAATGAATTGGCACAGTTGACCACTTTCTAAATATAACACCAGTGGCACAGACACTAAGAACAACAAAATGGGATCTCCTGAAACTGAGAAGCTTCTGTAAAGCCAGGGACACAGTCAATAAGACAAAACGACAGCCTACAGAACGGGAAAAGATCGTCACTAACCCTACATCTGACAGAGAGCTGATCTCTACAATATAGAGAGAACTCAAGAAACTAGAAGTCAAAAAACTAAAGAACTTAATTTAAAAATGGAGTACAGAGCTAAATAGGGAATTTGAAACAGAATTCCAAATGGCTGAAAGACACTTAAAGAATTGCTCAACATCCTTAGCCATCAGAGAAATGCAAATCAAAACAACTCTGAGATATCATCATCTTACACCTTTCAGAATGGCTAAGATCAAAAACAGATTACAGCCTATGCTGGAGGGGATGTGGAGCAAGAGGAACACTCCTCCATTGTTGGTGGGAGTGTAAACTTGTACAACCACTTTAGAAACCAGTATGGCAGTTTCTCAGAAAAATGGGATTCAGTCTACAGAATTATCCAGCAATACAACTTTTGGGCATATACCCAAGGGTTCTTGCCCCAAGGGCATTAGCTCAACTATGTTCATAGTAGCATTATTTTAATAGCCAGAACCTGGAAACAATCTAGATGCCCCTCAATTGAAGAATGGATTAAAAAATTGTGGTACATTTACACAGTGGAGTACTACTCAGGAGGGAAAAAAATCCTGAAATTTGCAGACAAATGGATGGATCTAGAGACTATCATCCTGAGTGAGGTAACACAGACCCAGAAAGATAGACATGGTGTGTAGTCACTCATAAGTGGATTTTAGACATAATGCAAAGGATAACCAAGCTACATTCCACACAGTCCCCAGTAGCTATGTAACAGCAAAGTTAAGAGAGACATCTATCGATCCCCCTGGGAAGGGGAAATAGAGAAGATCCTCTGAGTAAATTGGGATCAGACGTGGGAGTTGGGGAGAAGGAAGTGAGAAGAGAACATGAGAGAATGGGATGGTTGAGTGGGGGAAGCAACATAGATGGAGAGCAAAGAAGTGGATATCCTGATGGAGGGAGCCATTGTAGGGTCAGAGAGAAACCTGGTGCTAGGGAAACACCCAAGAACCCATATGATGAGCTCAGCTAGGACTCCAAGCAATAGTGGAAACGGTGCCTTAACTGGCCTTCCCCTATTATCAAATGAATGGTCACCCTAATTATTATTATAGAACCTTCATCCAGCAACTGATCAAGGCAAATGCAGAGATCCATAGCTAAACACCAGTCGAGCTACTAATGGTCCAGCTGAAAAGAGGGAGGAAAGATTACATGAGCAATGGGATCAGAATCATAATGGGGAGACCCACAGAGTAGGCTATCCTGGGCTATTGGGAGCTCACAAACTGTGAAATGACAGCTGAAAAATCTTCATGGAAAGAATCTAAACCCACTGAATGTCAATGACAGTAGAACAGCTTTGGCAGTTTGTAGAACCTCTTGTAGTTGGACCAAAGATTATTCCTAGTGCAGGAACTGGCTTCTTGGAGCCTATACCCTGCAGAGGAATACCTTTCTCAACCTTGATACTTTGGGAAGGGACTGGGTCCTACCTTAAGTGTGTATGCCACACCCAATTGACTCACCTTAGGATTCCTTGCCCTCTCTGGGGAATGGATGTGGAGTTGGGTTGAGGAGAGGCTGGGGGAGGACTGGTAAAGGGAAGGGAGGGGGAGTAGTGGTGGGTATAGAAAAAAAACTAAAATAAAAAATTTTAAAGAACAAATTATAGATGCAGTGGGAATAGCTCAACTATGTTCATAGCAGCATTATTCCTAATAGCAAGAACCTGGAAACAACCTACATGTCCCTCAACTGAGTATGGATTAACAAACTGTGGTACATCTACACAACGGAGTACTACTCAGCAAAAAGAAAAAATGATATCCTAAAATTTGCAGGCAAATAGATGGATTTGGAGACTATCCTCCTGAGCGAGGTATCACAAACCCAGAAAGATAAGCAAGGGATGTACTCACACATTAGTGGACTTTAAAAAAAATGCAAAGTATATCCAAACTGCAAACCACAACCACTGAACAGCTTGGGATCTGAAACACCTTGGACTGACACCTTAGAGCCCATTCCCTCCAGAGGAACACCTGACCCAGTCTTGATGTTGGGGTGAGGAAAGCCAATCTGCCAAGAGTGGATGCTGAACTAAGCCACATTGGGACCTTGGGACCTCCTGCCCTTGCTGGGGAGGAGATAAAGTGATGGAGAGAAGAGAGAGTGACTGGAAGGGGTGGGATGGGGAAGGGAGTTTGAAGAAGGGTATACATGGATAAAAAATATGACTTTATTCATAATAAAAAAGAAAATGAAAAAAATATAGTTGCAGATTGGAAGAAAAATGTAAGGACAATGGCACAGGCCATATCTTCAACAGTATCCTACAAGAAAACTTTCTCAGATTAAGGAAAGTATACATCCATATAGATACAAGAAGCACACAGAACCCCAACTAGACAAGAGCAGAAAATAAAATCCCCATGACATATAGTCAAAATGCAAAATATATATAAACAGAATATTGAAAACTGCAAGAGAAAAAATTCAAATCACATATACAAGAAAATCTACCAGAATAACAGCTGACTTTTCAATGGAAACTTTAAAAGTCAGGAGACGCTAGAGCAATGCATAAGTTTTAAATGACCAGTAATGCCAGTCAAGACTATTGTACTCACCAAAACTACCTGCCACAATTAAAGGAGAAAGAAAAATTTCCCATGATAGTGAAGAAGAGCTAGAGGGAGGTAGATTAGGAAAGTGAAATCAGCTCATGTGAGATGGATGCTTCTTGTTCTCCCCAAAATACTGTGAGGAGAAACTATGGGAAGGCATGGGGGTGAGTATCTAAAGAGGACAAATAAGTTAAAGAAGAAGATTCAGGGGCTTAATAAAATATCCAAGTCAGTGACTGTTTAACTGACTTCCAGCCATAGGTTTTTCTCATCTTGAATGTATAAAGCTGTTATTTTTTATTTTGCCATGGCTTGATCTTCAGTCTTTCTCCATTGGGAGTAGCAAAAGTAGTGATTTGGGTTCTGACCAAGTGAGGTGCTTTGATCTTCAATGGTTGGAAGCAAATCCCCCTTTAAGAACTAAGGTGGAGGCTTCGGCTGTCACCCTCAGCAAAGAAACAGGGCAAACCAAAATCCCAAAGAACAGACCCTATGGAATCCATCATGTCATTTGGGAGGGAGGGAAGGAAAGGGCAGAGTCCCCACTTGATATACACGTGAAAGGTCCATGGAACACTCACTTATTTGTGGAATAGCTTCTTCACCCCATACTTGGTACTTGAGCCTATGAGCTGTGGATAGCTGTGGATAGTACCTGGAGGTAGGCTGTATGAGGGAAGGGCCATCTCAGTTTCTTGAGCCCTTTAGCACCTTTAGGTAAATCCTGACGTAATTTTGAAGTTTTCTCAGCTTGCTTAAATTCTAATGGAGGCTGCTATGAATAATCTAGAAAGGAAAGTTCTGCCTCTGTGTAGGAATGCTTCCTTGGGTGCGAGCATCCCTAGGGGACTGTTTGTCCAGAACCTACAAGACTACTGGAGATCTGTCTCTGTTCTTCCTCGGAGCTCTCAAGAGGGATCTAGGGTTGCAGGAACAGGATCTCTCTTAGATGGACTATGGAGTAAATGACGAATGCACTCTCTACACATGCACCTTCTCCAGCCCAGGCTCCTCCATGTTTCTGATGTGAGTGCTCTCTGCTGGCCTTGAAGGAGATACTGTGTTCTGGAGGTCCCTGGGATGATGGGAGAGTGAGAAGAATGTTGTGGGAGCAGTGACTCTGAACTTTGAATAGGTCTGAGCTGGAAGATGAAGCATGCAGCAGGCCCAGGATTCTATTCTCATCACCACAACAATGAGTAATCAGTGGGGAAAATACAAGAGAATCCTTTGCATCCAAATCCTAGTCTGCTGGATGCCAGTAGCAAAGGGTAAAGGGTTAACTTGCTTGGGTGGGAAGCTGAAGATGAGAGCTTTGCTGGGTTCTTACTGCCTGCTCTTTCAGCCCAGCTTCTCCAAGTCTATTTTTTTTTCATTCTTCCCCCCTTGCCTCTGCTTTTGCTTCTGCTCCATTACACCCTGGAACTCCTGCTTCTGTTTTCCTTTTTCAGTTGTTGTGACATAAATGGTTTTTTTAAACATTCCATATTTTCTAGATTATGAGCACAAGTGGTAAGTTATTCACTCTGTTTATCATGCTTGCTTATAAATTTGAGGGAGAAAAAAATATCAGAGGAGACATTTACTCCAGACGGTATTTTTGTTTTTGTTTTGTTTGAGGTTTTTGTTTTGTTTTGTTTTGTTTTGTTTTGTTTTGTTTTGTTTTGTTTTGTTTTGAATGGTAGGTCTTACATAGGGAAGAACAGATTAGAAATTTATTGAGGTCACGGTATTAAAGAGTCACATATTACACTGATAAGAAGAAAAATATTTGAACAGGATTCCCTTCATTTTATGCTCGTTAATGAGAAAGTCAAGTATACAGAAGCCCATGCCCACATCTGTACAATATCCAGAGGACTCTTTATAGAAGACAAATATTTGGAAGATATTCCAGTGTATCTCCTGTGTTTTCCAAATGGGGAGTATGATGGCTATTTTTAGTTGTTTACTTTACTACATCTGGAACTCACTAAAACCCAAAAGACTGGATACACCTGTGAGGGATTTTTTTCTTAATTATTTGAAATGGGAAAACTCACTTTTAGTCTGGATCTTTTGAGATGGGAAGATCCACCTTTAATCTAGGTCACACCATCTTCTGATACCCTATATAAAGGACATGGAAGAAGGGAGCTTGTTCTCCATCTAGCTGGCAAGTCCATTTCTTAATTGGCTTTAGAGCCTTCTTCTTCTGGACTATGGCATACACTGAAGATCAGCTAAGACATACAGCCTTGTGGACTGAACAACTACTTAATTCTTGAACCTTTTGTTATTAGGCAGCCAATGTTGAACTAGCTAGACCATAGCCTGCCTGCAAGCCATTCTAACAAGTCCACTTTATATAAATTATATTTATATATACATATAAAGTTTGATCTATAAATTCTGTTCCTCTCGAGGATCCCAACTAATCATAAATGGCTCCATAGACTATATCCTTACCCACTGGTTTCTCTTTGACCCATTGGCCTTAAAAAAAGAATGTTTTATTTTTCAGCACACTGTCCTGTTCTAAATATGAACTGGAGGACAGGAAGCAGCATCTAGTGGGAAATAACCAATGAGTAATCCAACAGGGTAGAATGTCTCCAAAGCTTGGAGCAGCTCCTGGCATGAGTTGAGAGATAGGTGCATTGGTTTCTTACTGAATAAAGTTTGATAGGCTGTTAAAGGTTCCTGTACTTCTTACATACTTCCCAACAATGTAAGCTAATCATTGCCAATAAAATAAACACCTTCATGAAAGCCCCCAAAGGCAACCTGTGCCTGTGAGATGAACTTAGAGTGGTATGGAGAGAGAGCCAAAGAAGTAAAGCTGCCCAGGCCCTTTAGAGCCCAGAAAAATCCTAGATACTGGGCACTAAGCTATTTCTGATAGTAATCATTCTCTGGCTCCTCCCTCTTAGAACTATAATTGTAATTATTAGCTGATTTCTTCAAATAATTAGAACTTCTGAACTGGTAGGTGGATGAGTTCCAGAAAGAGACAGTAAGTCTTGTGTCCTGGGCTTCTCCTAATGTATCAAGGGGCTAATGACATGGAGACTTCATGCCTTTTTTCTCCATCTAATTCTATCTTCAGTTCAGTATCTCATCACTAGATTATGTGAGGCTGGAGCATGGGTGAATGGGCTTCTGTTTTTTGTCAGAGCTTGTATAATTTACTAAAGGAGGAAATTGGGAGATGTTCAGAGATTGAGCTATGAGTAAGCTGTGGAAGTTGCACTACTTAGTAGGACCTTTCCAGGGGCAGCATAGACCACATCAGCTGCTCCCTGGTGACAGACTGGACATGCCCAACCAGGTGGAAATGAAGGTAGAGAAAGGGCCCCCTGACCCAAAACTTCTCTATTTTTTCTTCATAAGAACCTGTTTTTGAAGATTTTTTGGAATATAAAAAGGAGTAATCTGGGATATGGTAGAAGACTGGGTCATGGGTAAGGTATAGATATCCCATTACCTAGTCTGGCCTCTCCCCAGACTACACATGAACATTCAGGTGGACCCAAGAATCAGAGTAGAGAGAAGACAATTCTAACCTAAGACTGCTTTATCGCCTCTTCTCCATCTTGTTACAGATGGGACAAAATGGTTCCAAGAAAGTCACCACTTGAATGCTTTCTCAAGCACTTCAAAAAAATAGATCCTCAGACACTCAAACAAAAACCTGATTTTCTTTCGTCAGGAGGCATGTGTGGTGGAATGTTCTGTATGCTGTAAATAAAGTAACTGATTTGGCCTATGTACAGCACCGTAGAAGTGGGTGGAGAATCAGAGGGCAGGCAGGTAGGAAAGGGTGGAGTTAGTCAGTCTCCATCCGTCCCCCGAAGAAGCAGCATGTAGAAATCCAGGTGAGCCACAGGCTGTGGGCCACGTGGTGGAAAGATTAATGGAAATGGGTTGAATTAAGATGAAAGAGCTAGCTAGTAATGTGCTTAAGATATGGGCCAAACAGTATAAAGTAATATAAGCATCTGATTCATTTCTTTGGGGGACAAAAGCCGTGGCGTGCGAACCAGGTTTCAACCACCGCTGGGCGCGCCAGGTCACAAACTCCTGGCCCCAAACAGGTGCTGGGAAAAACTTACTACAACAGGCATGGCCCCAATATCCCCTGAATTGTTTTCTTGAAGGAATTCAGATCTATCTCTATTCACAGTTTTTTGTTTGTTTGTTTGTTTTGTTTGTTTGTTTGTTTGTTTTTTTGTTAGCACAGCCTTAAAGAACACCAAGGTTATTAAGTTCTTCTGGATGTCTGATTCAATTTCCAGGAACTCACAATTGGGTTGTGGACACTGGCTTCCAATTATTGGGTCACCCCAAATCTAGCCAGCATCTCAAGTTAGACATTGGTGAAGGCAGATATTTCTGCCACCTTCTTCTGCTTGTTCTATATCCACATAGTGAGGGTATACTAATATTGTCAGAGGAACTAAAATGGAGAATAGATTTCTCTCTTGCCCTTTAAAGTCAAGGAGAGTCTGGTTGCACCTCTTTAAAATTTTTTTCTGTAATTGTGAGGAATCACCTATTTTCTTGTTCAGGGAAACCATGGAGGCACCACCTAATAAGCTATAACCAGTGCCCAGTCTACAAAAGAGGGGGATTAGTACAGAGGAAAATTTTCTTCCATGCTTCCAAATAAAGCTATAATCAAGCAGTACCTTTGAACAACTGATAAAAAGGAAGACTAGAGAGACCAGAGGTTCTTCTTAAACATAAGTGATCCCTGAGGACCAAACTATAAAGTGACATTGACAGATTAATTTTGGCTACCTATGTGATCTTGAACATTCAACAGGAAAGTATAGGCAAAGAATAAAATTATTGCAATGTTTCTTTAATGGTTAAAGGAATTACTTTCCTTGGACATTAGGCTTAAAACCATATGAAATGTATATATAACTGTTTCTCACTAACAGTTTTCTTTTTCATGAGAACAATTCTGCCCAGACACACGACATCATGATCTCACCCTCTATTAATACTGTAACACCTACCTGCAGACAAGAGAGATGGGCACACTATTGTTTTAACTTAAATTTAAGTGATAGTTAAATTTCTTTTCTCTCCCTCTTAGAATCAATGTTAGAATAACTTTACAGTGATTCTAGCCATTCCAACAGCTATCAAAGTCTTGGAACAATTGCTATGGTACAGGACTTTTCTGGGAATGGTCACCATACTCTGGGATATAGTGAGGTAGTCTCTAATAGTAGTTCCGCATGTGAGAGCAAGTACACACTAACAAGGCCACACACGAGAGTTTGTTTAAGAGAAGAGTCCCAGGTGGGTAAAGAAACAGAGGAGCGAGAAAGAAGTCAGGGAACAGAGAAGAAAAGGGCCGAAGCACATGCTCGCAGTCACTTTCAAGGGAAGGGGCGTGCACGGGTATGTGTCATGGGTCCAGGGAGGTGCTTCTGTATGCAGTGCTGCAGGGTTTATGTAGCCATGCCCAGGGGCATGCTTCTGTGCAAGGTGCATCCCACCTGAGCCAAGAGGCTCAGCTACATGGAATGCCAGGAATCCTTACATCTACCATTCTCCTTTCCATTTCTTCTTCCCCTCTGCTTCTACAGGTAGAGACCCAGATACACTGCATGCCAGAATTTTGACACAACACCCTGGACTATCCCCCAGAGACTGCCTCATAAGAGTCCTTTCTCTCCTGGCTCCCTATTATCACTGACCCCTTTTCCTGACAGCAGCCAATGTCCATCTTTGAGAGCGGGAATAAAAGAGAGTTAGGGGATATAGATTAGGAAAGCAAAAGCAGACTTCCTGAGATATATGCTTCTTGTTCCCAAAACATATTGTCAGGAGAAACTATGGGAAGGCATGGAAGCAGATGTCTAAAGAGTAATAATAAAAAGGAAGGGATCCTGGAGCCCTATAAAATACCCAAGTCAATATCTATTTAATGGATTCCAGACTTAGGCTTCTTCATTCCTGAATGTATAAAACTGTTATGTCTGTTATCTCCATGCCTTGGTCTTTTGTCTTTCCTGATCAATCAATTCTTTGTTAGTGCCAGGAAACAAGCTCAGCAATCCCCTAGACAACGGCTGACACTTCTGTTTTATTACAAAAGGGCTAAAAGAATACTGCCCGCCAAAACAACTTGACAGACAATGCTGGAAACAATACTTTTTGAACTAAAGAGAGAACTAGGCATAGCCAAGAAGGTTGTAGAAAGAAAACAAATGAAGCTATAATTACTGAAACAAAAATTGAAGTACACAAGTTGAAGAAAAAATATTGAACTACACAAACATCAAAAGACTACAATCCACATATACTTTTCAATAATAACTTTATAGGAATGGCCTCAATTCTCCAATCAAAAGACACAACCTGGCTGAATGGAATATAAAATAAAGTCTTTCCATTGTCTATAAAAAATGTAGGAACTATTCTAAAATAAAAGTATTCCAAGAAATTTATGACCAGGAAGCAAGCAAGCTTTGAAATCTTAATATCTGACAAAATAGATTTCAAACTAATCAAAAGAGATAAAGAAGGGTATCTCTTTATAACCAAGAGAACAATTAATCAAGAAGACATTTATAATCCTAAACATATATACACTAAGTACAGTATATCCAATTTCATAAAAAGTGTACCACTGGAATTAAAGACACAGATAAGAGCAACCTGTCAATAATTGGAGATTTAAATAACGTAGTCTCCAATCAACATGTCAGCTGAACAAACAATAAACAAACAAATTTCAAAATTAAATTGGCATTGTTTATCAAATAGACTTAATAGATATCTACAGAATATTCCACCCAGACACAAAAGAGTATACTTTCTATTCAGCAGTCCACAGAGCTTCTCTAAAATAGACCACATCATGGGACACAAAACAGCCTTAAAAAAATGCAGATAAGCTGAATTTATACATATATTCTATATGCTCATCAAGCAACAAAACTTAAAATTGACAGCAAATAAATCTCTAGTAAGTACATCATCTCATTGAGATTAAGCAACTCAAAGAAGGAATAAAAATAAGCCATAGAACAAAATGAAAAAAAAACACAATGGGACCTTTTGTCTACATGTAAAGCAGTCTTCCAATGGAAATTTTACATCTAAATGCATACATTAGGAAGTCAGAAAGAAAGTAAATGACCTAATGATGTATCTCAAAAAGTTGTAAAAACAAAAACAAACCAAACTCAAATATAGTAGACAGCAAGAAATAATATCTATGGAGGCAGAGGCATGTGATCTCTGTGAGTTGGAGTCCACTCAGGTCTACATGGCAAGTTAAAGGCTAGACAGATCTATAAGATGAGACTTTTAAAAAATTAATTTTTTAAATTAATTACCAAGTTGGTTTAATTCCCCAAATGCAGGAATGGTTCAGTATATGTAAGCCAGTAAATGTAACATTGCATATTAACAAAATGACAAAAAAACCAAAATCTAATTTCCTATGTTTAAAGCGGCAGGGGTTTCTTGGAATATTTCTCTATTCTTGGTAAAATTTATAAAATTTTATAAGTCTTATGTACTGTTATGAATCCTGGTTATTATCTTAAAATGGGATAAGCACTGAAAATAACTATTTTTCAGTTTCTGGGGTCTCCTTGTCATGTCCACAGTGGCTATTCTAAGGATTTTTTATCTATGATTTTGTTACTTCTCTAAAGCATTTACAATTAAATTTATGAAAAAGATACTAAAATGTAATCAATTTTCTGATGCAACTAAATCTTTAAAACATTTTAAAGTATAAAAATATGACTATAGAAAATTATTGTTATTGGTTCTAAATTATTATCCAAACTTCATATATTTATGTTGTATTTGGTTTTGTTTTGTATTTTTCTTTTTTAAAGTTTGTAATTGTTAACTATCAAAATGTGCAAAAATACCATCATGATAAAACATCTCTGGTGCAGTACCTTGAGATGATATTCATTGTTGAAGTTCGGATTACAATTCCTGTGATGAAGCACCATTATCAAAACCAAGTTGGGGAGGAAAGGTTTTAATTAGCTTACACTTCCACATTGCTGTTGATCACTGAAGGAAGTCAGGACAGAACTCAAACAGGGCAGAATCCTGGAGTAATGAGCTGTCTTGAAAGCCTTGGGAGGGTGCTGCTTACTAGCTTGCTACCCTGGTTTGTTCAGCCTGCTTTCTTATAGAACCCAGGATCACTAGGTCAGGAATATCCTCACCACCATGGGCTGGGCCCACTCACAGTGATCACTGAGAAAATGCCTTACAGCTGGATCTCATGGAGATTCCCTCAACTGAGGCTCCTTCCTCCCTGAAGACTCTATCTTGTGTCAAGCTGACCTTGGACCGGCACCTTGGAACCCATTCCCTCCAGAGGAACACCTAACCCAGTCTTGATATTAGGATAGAGAAATCGGACTTGCCTGGAGTGGATGCTGAGCTGATCCACCTTGGGACCTCCTGCCCTTGGTGAGGAGGAGATAAGGAGAAGAGAGAGTGACTGGGAGGGGTGGGAGGGGGAAGGGAGTTTGAACAAGAGGATACATGGATAAAAAATGAGACTTTATTCAAAAATAAATTAAAAAAATTTAAAAAATTAGCCAGTACATCCATCATCTATAAAATAGGTCGTTAACTCTAGGTTACCTTAGCCTGAGAACCACTTCTAAAGTTTTTGTTGTTCAAAGGTAGCTGAAGGGGTTATGCCATCTACTTCCAAAACACTTTCCCTTCAGTCCTGGGACTGCGAATCCCAGCAACAAGAGAAAATGAAAAGTGTAGCAACTAAATCGCTATTCAGCAATGACTTTAAAAAAAAATAAAAGGGAGGCATGTAGAAGAAATGTCAAAATAATCAGAATGAAAATAGAGTGACATTTGTCAACCATGCCAAAAGTCAATAAAGCTAAATGATTGTGAAATAAGGTTCTTACACATGACTTTCTGATAATAGATAGTACACTGTAATTCTACACAGAGAACACTGCAACCTTTTACAAAAGTACTTCCTGTGAGGACCCTTACACTACAACTGTCTATTCAGTCTCAGATTAATGCCACTCTCCTTGGTAGTCATTGCAGCCAAGGATTGTTGTTTATAATATCTAATATAATTTTTCAAATTCTCATCTTTACAAATTCCTTTTTTATCTATGCAGCTTTTCGTTGAAACATTGCAGTATTGTAATGTATATATCTAAACTGTAATATTTCAAATAAAATTGGTATGCCTCTTTAAACAGTAATCATTTTCATCTTTGAGGAATTTTGCACTCTTCTTTAAGGCATCTTATTTTTATTTTTTTTAATAGTGTTTTCATTTTTAACTTTTTAAATGTAGTATTTTAAATATAGTATTTTCTTTTTCTTTCTTTTTTTATATTATTATTATGAACAAAGAAGTCACACTTTCTATCCTTGTATATACTTATTCAAGGCCCCTTCCCCCTCCCACCACATCAGGTCATTCTTTCTTCTCCACAACTCCCCATCCCCTCCCTGGGCAGGCAGCAGACAGTCCCATGGTCCCACTGCCCCAATATTGCTTAGTTCAGTCTCCACTCCTGGCAGATCCAGTTTTCTCCCCCCTCCCTCAAGAGTGAATCAGGTGTTCCTCTAGGGGGAGTGGGATCCAAGGAGTCAGTCCAGGGTGTTTCTGATCCCAAGCTGTTCAGTGGTTGTGGTTTGCCGCTTGGGCATGGTTTGCTTTTTTTCTTGACTGTTTGTTTGTTTGTTTAGAGACCACTAATGAGTGAGTACATCCCCTGCTTATCTTTCTGGGTTTGTGATACCTGGATCAGGAGGATATTCTCCAAATCCATCCATTTGCCTGCAAATTTTAGAATATCATTTTTCTTACTGCTGAGTAGTACTCCATTGTATAGATGTACCACAGTTTGTTAATCCATTCTTCAGTTGAGGGGCTCTAGGTTGTTTCCAGGTTCTTGCTATTACAAATAATGCTGCTATGAACATAGTTGAGCTAATTCCTTTGGAGTGTGAATGTGCCTCTTTAGGGTATACACCCAGAAGTGGTATTGCTGGGTCCTTGGGGACTGAGGGTGAGTTCTGATCCACTCACACTCAGTGATTGACAGTGTCTCAAGTTGTGGGTTTCCATGATCGGCTTCATTTGCTGTGTTTGTTTTGGGAATAACTTGGACTATCCTGACCAACCACTAGAAAGGAGGCTTCCTATGCCTGTTATTGGAGCTTTGGTTCATTTCTGGTTCTTGTAGTATGCATTTTCAGTCCAAATAGCATACATTTATTTATATATGTGTATATGCATACACTTACATGTATATCATTTTAGGGGAATATAAAATAATATGATTCCTTGAGGCTTTATCAAAAAACCTTGCTGTGATTTGTCCCCTTTGCCTCCTTTTTCTTCTATATTGGCCACCCTCCACCCTCCGCAGTTGGATACTTCACCACTTTACCCAGCTTTCCATTTCCCATTTTATGTCACCTGTATTCTGCCATTCTCTTCGAAAATACCCATGGTACCTTTATACTTTGCTGGTTTCTGTACTCTATGTTATAACTTAAATCTGATTATTTGGAGCCACAGAGACAGAACATACAGCATTTATCCCTGTGTCTTGATTATCTCACTCAATACAATCTTTTCTAGTTCCATACATTTACCTGAAAATTTAATGATTTAATTTTTCTCCACAGATAAATATCCCACTGTGTATATGTACCACATTTTCATCAGTTGAAGGACATTAGGTTGTTTCCATTTCCTATCTATTTTTAGTAGAGTAGCAATGAACATGGCTGAGCAAGTATTTTTGGAGTAGACCAGTACGTTGAGCCCTTAGATGGATTCTAAGAAGTTATATAGCCAAGTGACTTGGTAAATTTGGTTTATTTTTGTAATATTTTTCATACTGAATCATGGAGTGGCTTATAATTTTTCAGCCCTACTAATGGTAAATGATCATTCCTCTCTTCTCCAAACCAGAATTTGCCATCAGATATTTGGGTGATCTTAGCTGTTCTGCCTGGAGTGAGATGAAATCTCAGAGTTGTCTTAGCGTTTCCCTAACTTCTAAGGACAAGAAACACTTTTTGAGCAATTTCTCAGCCAATTTTATTTGTTCTATTGAATCTCAATTGAGAAAATTCTTCCATCAAATTTTCATTTAGTCAAATCTGTGGTGCATTTTTTTAGTGATAATTTATATGGAATGTCCCAACTCACTGGCGGTTCTGGTTTCTGTAAGAAAACTGAGAAAGCCATGGAGAGCAATCCAGTAAGCAGCACTCCTCCAAGGCCTCTGCATCAGCTCCTGCCTCCAGGTTCCTGCCCTGACTCCCCTAGATGATGGACTACAAGCTATAAAATGAAATCAACCCTTTCCTCTCTGAGTTGATTTTACTCATAGATCTTGATTACAGTGATAGAAACCCTAAGATCTCTAGCTCATTTTCAAATTGAGTCACTTGTGTCCTTGACTCTGTTTTCTAACTTTTAATATATTTCCAGATACTAATCCTCTGTCAAATAAGTATCTGGCAAAGATTCACATCCACTCTGTGGTCTTCTTAGCTGTACAGGAGCTTTTAAGTTTTATGAGGTCCCAGTAGCTTAACTCCTATAAAATAGAGTTCTATTTAGAAAGTCCTTACCTGCATATGTATCTTGTAGAATACCACCTACATTTTCTTCAGGAAAATTTATCATTTAAAATTTCAAATTGAGGACTGTTTTGGAATATTTGTTTATACTGTGTAAAAATGTGTCATTATAATTGGTTTCATAAAATGCTGAATGGCAAATAGCTAGGCAGGAGAGGTTAGGTAGTACTGGGCAGAGAGGAACTTGGGATGAATTTAGGTATTTGGTTGTTGCCAACAAAGCATGGAGGGAGTCAGATGTACAGAATGAAAGAGAGGTAAAGAACAACATGTCAAAAAGTAGATTAATAGAAATGGGTTAATTTAAGTTATAAGAGCTAGTTGTGGATAAGTGTAAGCTAAGGCCAAACATTCATAATTAGCAATAAGTCTCCATGTCATTATTTGGGGGCTGGTGATCCAAAGAAAGTCCTATGAGAAAAACCTACTACAGATGTCTTTGATCCAATTTGAGCTATTTTTGTGCAGGGTAGTATACCAGTCTGATTTCATTCTTCTATGTAAAGACATCCAGTTTTCTCAGTACCATTTGTTGAAAAGTCTTTCTCCAGTGTATATTTTACCTTAATATCAAATATTAGATAGTTGTAATTACGTGTACTCATGTTTTGGTCTTCTACTTTAATTGGTTTATGTGTCTATTTCTGTGCCCATGTCATACTTTTTTTTTAATTACCATAGCACTAAAATATATTTTGGAGCCTGGAATGACAATACCACCAGTATTATTCTTTTTTGTTCAGGATTTCTTTATCTAGGGTCTTTGGTGGTTCCATATAAATTTTAGAATAGTTTTTTTTCTATTTCTATGCAAAGTGAAATGGGAATTTTTATTAAGATTGTATTGAATCTATAAGTAGCTTTTGGTAGAATGGTCATTTTCACACTATAAATTCTATTGATCAATAACATGGGAGATCTTTCAATTTTCCATTGACTTTCTTTTTCTCTTTCTTCACAGTTTTTATTGTAGAGATCTTTTGTTTCCTTGGTTAGCTTTATTCTGAAATATTTTATTTCCTTTGAGTCTACTATCAGTGAGGATGTATCTATGATCTTTTTCTTTATGTGTTTGTTGTTGTTATTGTATAAAAAGCTATAGATTTTTGCAAGTTGTTTCTAAATCCTGCCAATTTGTTGAACTTCTTGATCATTTCTACAAATTTTCTGGTAGAATTTTGGGATCTCTTAAGTACAATATCATGTAATCTACAAATACAGAACATTTTATTTCTTCTTTTTCTGTTTGTATCCTTTTAATTTTCTTCTCTAGTCTTATTGCTCCAGTTAGTGCTTTGAGCACAATATTGAAAATGAATGAGGCCAATGAACAGCCCTGTCTTATTCCTGATTTCAGTGATACTGCTTCAAGTTTTTTCTCCTTTTAGGATGATGTTGGCCATAGGTTTCTGTCTTGCCACTTTTTTATTGTTGTGATAAAATACTAAGGCCAAGATAATTTATAAAATAAAAGTGTTTAACTTGGGGGATTATGGTATAAGAGAGTTTAGAGTCCATGACCATCATGGTAGGAAGCATGGCAACAGGCAGGAAGGCATTGGGGCAAGAGCTGAGAACTCACATCTTGATCCACAAGCAAGAAGCAGAGTAAAGTAACTGGGAATGACCAAGGCTTTTGAAATCTCAAAGCCCATCCCTGGTGATGCACCTTCTCAAGCAAGACCATGTCTGCTAATCCTTCCCAAATAGTTCCACCAACTGGGGACAAAGTGTTCAAACATAATAGTTTATGGGGATCATTCTTAGTCACACCACTATAGTTTCTTTTATCATGCTAAGATATGTTCACACTGGCCCTCCATCATCTAGGATTTTTATCATGAAAGTGTGTTATATTTTGTCAAAGGCTTTTTCTATATCTATTGACATTTACATCATATGACTTTTGTCTTTAAGTTTATTTATCAGATTATTACAGTTATTGACTTCCTTGCATCTCCAGGATAGAGCCAACTTGGTCATGGTGGATAGATATATTGTCCTGCATTTGTGTGTGTATGTTTGTTTGTTGGTTTATGTTGTTGTATCTTTACCCAGTTTGGGTATTTTCATGATACTACATTCATAGAAGGAATTTGGGGAAGTGTGATTTCTGTTTCTATATTTTTTAATAGTTTAAGAAAGATTGGCTTTAGATTTTTTTGAAAGACTAATAGAATTCTGCTGTGAATCCACCTAACCTGAACATTTTTTCAGTTACAAGATTTTTTATTACTGTTTCAATTTCCAAATTTGTTATAGATCTGTTTAAGTTGTGGATAACTTCTTGCTTTAATTTTTGTGGTTTGGCTGAATCTAGAAATTTGTCTTTTTCTTTTAGGTTTTACAACTTAATGGAGTACAGATTTTCTAAGTATTACCTTACTAAGTTTCTTTGATGTCTATTGTGTTGTTTCCCTGTTAATTTCTAATTTTGTTAATTTGGGTCATGACTTTCTTTTGATTAGTTGGGCCAAGAGTCTGTTTATCTTATTTATATCCTCAAAGAACCAGCTCTTAGATTCACTGACTCTTTGTATTGATTTCTTTATTTCTGTTTCATTAACATTGGCTCCAATTCTTTTTATTACTTCTTTCTATCTGCTGGATTTGAATTTGGTGGGTTTTTTCTTTCCAAAATCTTGAATTGCATAATTGACTAGTTTATTTATGTTCTGTGGTTGGAATGTTCATCTGTATGCTGTGAAAATTATTCTGTGAATAAAGAAACTGTTTTGGCCATGGCGGGGCACCGTAGATGAAGTAGGCAAGGAAACTGAGGTTCAGGTAGGGGAAGTACTGAGTCAGACAGACTTGATCCAGCTGCCAAAGAAGAAACATGTAAGGGACCCAGGTGAGCCACAGGCATGGCCATGTGGAAAAACAGATTAATAGAAATGGGTTGAAGAAAGATGAAAGTAAGCATTCCAAGCTGCAAACCACAACCACTGAACAGCTTGGGATCTGAAACACCTGGGACTGACATGGTGGAGGAACACTTGACTAAGTCTTGATGTTGAGGTGAGGAAAGCGGATCTGCCTGGAGTGGATGCTGAACTAAGCCACCCTGGGACCTTGGGACATCCTGCCCTTGCTGGGGAGGAGATAAGGAGATGGGGAGAAGAGAGAGTGACTGGGAGGGGCAGGAGGGGGAAGGGAGTTTGAACAAAGGGATACATAGATAAAAAGTATGACTTTATTCATAATAAAAATATTTTTAAAAAGATGAAAGAGCTAGCTAGCAATGTGCCTGAGACACCAGACAAACAAAATGAAATTAATATAAGTGTCTGAGTCAGTTTTTGGGGGAAAACAGACACAGGTGGGTGAAACCTCTGGCTGGTACTGGGTCAGAAACCTCGTACAACAGTGTTCTTTCTGATTTTTAATGTACTCACTTAAAGCTATAAATTTCCTTTTTAGGACTGCTTCCAATATGTCCCAGAGCTTTGTTGTGTTGTGTTTTCATTTTCATTTAGTTTCAGAAAATTTTTATTGCTTTCTTGATTTCCTCTGATCAATCATCTTTTAGTAATGAGCTATTTAATATTTTTTTTCTTCTTTTCCTTCTTTATTTTGTATTTATCAAAAAAAGTAAAAAAAATTTAAAATGCAGATGAGTTAACAATAACTATACAGAGGATAATAATCATAAGGATGGCTTATCAAGGGTGGAAATACAAATAAGATTGCTATACATATATTTTCTTTGTGTTCAGCTTTCCCTCTGAATTTTTTTTCCATCCCTGTATATCCTTATTGAAGGTCTCTTCCCCCTCCCACCACATCTGGTCATTTTTCTTCTCTGCAACTCCCAATCCCCTCCCTGGGCAGGGAGCAGACAGTCCTATGGTCCCACTGACCCAATAATGCTTGGATCAGTCTCCACTCCTGGCCAAATCCAGTTTTGTTCCCCCTCCCTCAAGAGTGAGTCAGGTGTTCCTATAGTTGGACTGGGGTTTGAAGGGTCAGTCCAGGGTGTTTCTGATCCCAAGCTGTTTTGTTCGGTGGTTGTGGTTTGCTGCTTGGGCATGTTTGGCTTTTTTTCTTGTTTGTTTGTTTAGAGACCACTAGTGAGTGAGTACATCCCCTGCTTATCTCTCTGAGTTTGTGATACTTCGCTCAGGAGGATATTCTCCAAATCCATCCATTTGCCTGCGAATTTTAGGATATCATTTTTTCTTACTGCTGAGTAGTATTCCGTTGTGTAGATGTACCACAGTTTGTTAATCCATTCTTCAGTTGAGGGACATCTAGGTTGTTTCCAGGTTCTTGCTATTATAAATAATGCTGCTATGAACATAGTTGAGCTAATACCTTTGGAGTGTGAATGTGCCTCTTTAGGGTATACACCCAGAAGTGGTATTGCTGGGTCCTTGGGGAGATTGATTCTCAATTTTCT
>PVIH01022793.1:0-26334 GCA_004025045.1 Sigmodon hispidus | reverse complement strand
TTCAGCTTTTATTTCAGCTTTTAGTTCCTGGCATGTTTCTTTCATAGATTTGTTCATCTCTTCCAATTTTTTGTTTGTATTTTCTTCTATTTCTTTAAGGCTTTTTTTCATATCTTCTTTCAGAGCTTCGATGATCATCAAAAAGGAATTTTTGGTGTTGCTTCCTTCTGTTTCCTCTTCATTGCTCAGTTCAGGTCTTATATTTGTAAGATTGCTACTCTCTTCTGGAGTTACCATGTTGTCCTTTGTATTATTATGTAATTTTTTGCACTGACGTTTGCCCATGGCTTCAGTGGTTCACAATTAGATGGGTCCTGGTCAGTTGTGGCACTCGGGTTTGTGTGTCTCCTGTCACCTCTCTGGTCAGGGTCTGATTCTGTCTTTCAGAGACCCCTGCAGTCGTTGGCCCACTCCGTTCGAGGTCGTGGCTGGGAGCCCTGCAAATTCCCGCAGCAGGAGCTGTGGGTGTGGTCAGGGGCAGAGTCCACCTGCCCCTGCTCCAGAGTGCACTGGGACTCTGCAGAGAGCACTTGGTCCCGGGAGTGTAACCGAAAGCAATGGGAGCTCAGCTCTCCCTCCCAGGCTGGGATACAGGTGCTGAGGCCCGGTGACCCCTCCTCACCTTTGGGCGGTGTCCGAATCCGCCCTTCAGAGACCCCTGTAGTAGATACGCTCAGTTCGAGGTCGTGGTGGGGAGCCATGCAAACTCCCTCAGCAGGAGCTGTGCTTGTGGTCAGGGGCAAAGTCCACCTGCCCCTGCTCCAGAGTGTGCTGGGACTCGGCCGACAGTACTTGGTCCCGGGAGCGGAACTGAAAGCAATGGGAGCTCAACTCTCCCTCCCAGGCTGGGATACAGGTGCTGAAGCCCGGTGACCCCTCCTCACCTCTGGGCAGGGTCCAAATCTGCCCTTCAGAGACCCCTGTAGTAGACCTGCTCAGTTCGAGGTCGTGGGGGGGAGCCGTGCAAACTCCCTCAGCAGGAGCTGTGGGTGTGGTCAGGGGCAGAGTCCACCTGACCCTGCTCCAGAGTGAGCTGGGACTCCCAGAGAGCACTTGGTCCCAGGAGCAGAACCGGAAGCAATGGCTCGTTAGGTTTTTTTATGGAGTCCCAAATTTCCTGAACATTTTGTGTTATGGCTTTTCTGGTTTTAGTGTTTTCTTTGACTGATGTATCTATTTCTGATATTGATTCTTCCACTCCAGAGATTCTCTCTTCCTTCTGTTGTATTCTGTTGGTTTTCCTTGTGTCTGTAGTTCAAGCTCTTCTCTTCAGATTTTTTATTTTCATCTTTGCCTCATTTTGTGCCTTTTTTATTGCTTCTATTTCCGTTTTTAGTTCCTGGAATGTTTCTTTCATTTTTTTTGGTTTTCCTTTTCTTGGTTTCTTTCCAGGATTTGTTTATCTCTTTCAATTTTTTGTTTATATTTTCTTCTATTTCTTTAAGAGAATTTTTCATATCAACTTTGAAGGCTTCTATAATTTTCATAAAGGTGTTTTTGCTGCTGTTTCCTTATGATTCCTCTTCATTGCTCTGTGTAGTTCTTTTAGTTTTAGAACCATCAGTTTCTTCTGATGTTGCCTTGTTGTGCTTTATATTGTTATATGTATTCTTGCACTGGCATCTTCCCATGGCTTTAGTGGTTCACAATTATTCAGCTCATAGTTAGTTGCAGCTAGAGGATTTGTGTGTCTCCTGTCTGCTCTGAGCAAGGAGTCTGTTTGATCTTTGACTCTTCTCTGGACAGGGGACTACATTTCCAAGGCTCTCAGCTCTTGTCTGATGGCACAGTTCACCTTGGAGATGGGACCTTGCTGGGCATGCCCTAGAGCCTTCTGCTAGGATGAGTCTGAGATTAGACCCTTGGGTGTGAGCCTGATCCCAGAGAGAAATTATTGCACTGTGGCCCTGGGGGTGGAAACCACTCACCTTTGACTCCACTGTAGACTGGGAGAAGTTTCAAAGCCCTCAGTCCTTGTCTAATGACACCATTTGCCCTGGTCAAGATCTTTAAATGTAAGTAAACCTCCTGAAGTATCCACAGAAGCTAAAAAGTAAAAGAGGAATATTGCTGGGGGCTGGTACATGAGAAACAACAAAAAGGGGAATAGAAAGGCACAAGTGATCTGATTGTGGAAATAGAAAATGAGAGTTATAATTAGGGAGGGAGAAAATGCAAAAAAAGAGAGGGGCAAATAGCTGTAATATGTCTGAAAAAGTCACAAGGAATCATATTATTATCTACCTAAAATATGTAGATAATTACATGTATAAATATACATATATGGTTTTAATGAAATGGTCTGGGCTGACAATGCTTTCTTCAAAAGTCCATGTAAAAACACACATCAGGGATTTGAAGAATATCCTCCTGAACATGGCACCACAAACCCAGAAAGAGAAGCAGGGGATATACTCACTCATTAGTAGATTTAAAAAAAAGATGTCTTTGTACACAAGAACTCAAGGCTAGAACATAGCTAAAGGATACAGTGTCTCACTTCTGCATTGATGGCCTCTGGCAGGGTGTGGGTGAAGAGAGATTTGTTTTCTTTAAGGGTATGGCTACAAGGAGTTTAATTATTCTCCAGTAAGTAAATGAGCAGCATGATTGGGCATTTTTGTAAATGGGGATATATGTGAATATATATATATATGTGTGTGTGTGTGTTTGTGTGCATACATACATACATACATACATACATACATACATACATACATACAACACACATCTGAAACCCTCTTTAGAGTTGTTGGTCAAAACTATCCAAGAAACTCCCCATGTGCCTCAAGCTACTACTATTGTCCTTGGTCACCCCCAGAGGGAAAAATTATGTATCTATTGCTTAAGAGACCATGCCCTTCAGATTCAGGGTCTAGAGAACCTTGAACTAGAACTGAACTAAATGTCTCCTCCCTGAGGACAAGTTCTCCTGGTGCCAGACAGCTACATAGAGGCTTCAAGGGAGAAAATCATGATAGGTCCTGGAAGGCTAACAAATTCTCAGAACTACTGAAGACATGGATGAAGGAAGAGAATTTATATCTACAAGTTTACTAAACCAGCATAACCCTAATTAAATTCTCAGTAACTGTTCTAAAAACCATACATAAGTGTAATCCTCACTCTTTAACAAGAAAACTTCCATTTCTGATAGACCATTACAGCACCATTACAATGTAACACCATTACAGAAAACCACAATTGATAAAAAAATCCAAAGTTGTGAAGACTTGCCTTAACTCATGCATCTATCTACAATATAACTCTTGCATGTAATACTCAGGGATCATTGTGGAAGAGACAACACAAAGACTGTTAATCTAGACAATGGAGAGTTTTTTAATAGGATTGTGTCTTTTGGGAATAATTGAAGCTCTACCCATAAATTTTTAATAAAAGGACTCCCTCAATATGATCTGAACAAGAACAGCAAGCAGCAACAATAGATAACAATAGATATGCTAACATAGATGAGGGAAACCACAGGAAGCCTCACTACTAACTAAATAAAGCACTGCAGACATCTACAGTATGGTGAAAATAATCTTCACACACACAGACACACACACACACAAATGTGTGTGTGTGTGTCTGTATGTGTATATATACATATATGTAAAGCCTGCTAAGACTATATAATGTTACTTTATGTTTTCAGAGATAACCATTTAGTATTGGATAATCAAGTGGTTGGTTTCTCCCTCAGATTGTTTCTCTCACCCACCCCCAGATATACAAACTACATCTAAACTAAACCACACTTTATAAAGCCAGATTAGTGGCACTGAGTGAAAAGAGATGAAATAGAAAACAGAATAGCAAACTAATAGAAAATAGGGTGGTCAAAACTAAATTCAACCAAAATAAAATAATACATTTCTATTGGGCATACAATATTAATTTCTTGACTACCCATCATTAATTTTAGAAGTATAGAGACTTGGTACCATCCTATCCAAGTGTAATGTAAATAAGGCAAACCAGACGAGTGACTTTGGAGCTACTTTAGACCATTCTATGAAAGGGGGCGGGTTGTTACAAGAAACTGTCTAAGGCTCGTAACACACCTTGGTGATAGGAAAGTCAGCTAGCAAACAAAAATCTTGAGTTTGAATCCAGTACTGAGCAAACTAGTTTTACTTTTAGGTAGTACATGTGAACATAATACTTGGTCAAGTCATTTCTCAGCCTTGAAGAAAAGGCTGTCTCCTAGAATAATCATGGGCTTTCATCTTTTGGATACATGCTCCAGTCTTTGGAGGGAAAGATATCTTTGCTTTTCTTTTTTTGGCTGTATCTCTTGAACATTCTCATAGCTTCTTCCTCCCTTTTTACCTATCTCTGAATGCTGTGGAGACTTCTAGTGGTGCTTCTTTCAGTTTCATCCCTGTTTTTTGTTTGTTTGTTTGTTTTTTGTCCTGGTTAAACATTTTGCCCTTCATGTGCTGCTCATATGGATTTTATTATCAAAGTGTCCTCAGGTTAGGGCCCCAAGAAGTGAATGTTCTCGTCCTAACATCATGTACTGTATCCCAGGTAGTACCTAGAATACTATCCCTAGGATCTACTAGGAAATCTCATATAATCTGGCCAAGTTCTCTGGGAATAAGTAATAAAAATAAAAAGAGTCAACAAGATAAATGAATAAATATGTCATGGTTCTTGGCCAGTAATTCAATCATACAAGTTCATCAGTTTTCTACAGATATAGACATTTAATAAAATGTAAAAAATTAAGGACTATTTAAAAAGCCAATTTAGTCTTAAACTTCAAAAACACTAAAAAAGTTGAAAAGTAGTTTCTATGTCCCTTTCATGTAGCTTTCCCAACAATGTCATCTTCAATCACCATGACACATTTTCTAAATCAAAAACCATTTATGCAGTAGTAAATTATAAACTTACTTTGTGTTTTGTCAGTTGTACATATGCATATTTTGTATCATTATAAAATTCTATCATATGTATAATTCATGTGAAATTCTGCCCAAAAGACACATGCTGTCCATCATTGCCAAGATATTCTGCTGTGTTTCAGCCAGTGCAATCTAGCTCAGATTTCTTGTGAGCTCTATTCCTAAAACGGGGCTGTTTTCTTAAAACTTAGATGAAAAATAAGGGTTGAGGTTCAGCTCAGTATTATCATACTCGCCTAAAATTCAGGAGGCCATGGATTTGATACCCAGCATCATTCTACACCCTCTAAAACTTAAAGAAAGATGAAGAAAAAATGTGAAGTTAGAAAGAAAATGTTAAAATTGATATAGTCTCAGTTTAGCTTTTCTCAATTCTAAAATGTGTTGAGTACAAATTATACTGCAGACAGATCCACATCTTGATCCAATAGTGTGGACATGCACAATGATGTCTATACACAAGTTTAATAAGTAAACAAAGAAAATCTTCTTAAGTAGAGAGAGAACTAATGCAAAATATACAAAATAAGAGACAGAGATTTCAAAGTCCAACAGTCCATGATACTGGGTACACTGATAGGAACAGATAATTTGAGCAGGCCACCTGACCAGTGACACCTGCATAAATTCAGGTGTAATGAGGATCGAGAACCTGGTATTTATATGTGAAATATAAAGGAAGAACTCTCTACAACTCTTTCTTTACTCAACAAAGCTCAAATTTGTCTTTGTTACACAGTGATTCAGGATATTTTTAAGGGATATTTTGAAGCTCTATGCTACAAGATATTCTCATTTTCCTCTAAAGTGTTAAATTGTTCCTCCTGTGTTAAAGGTAACATGTCTTGCTCAGTAAAATTTTATAACACAAATGCAAACACCTATGCTACATTGTCTTTTTCAATGTTTATATATTTTGAAGAATATCTTGATAAATTTTTATTCATCCTGTCTGTAGAGCCCAAATTGGGAAATGTCCAGAAAGAATTAAATTCTCACACATAAGACAATGTCAGTGATGCATTTAATTTCTCAAGTAGAGGAGCAGTCTGTTCACTCAAGTGTATCACATGGCATAACACAGATAAAAGTTCATGGGATTCCAGGACCAAGAACTTCAGTTAGCTGCCTAACCTGAGAAACATGGTCACTTTCAGCCCATCTTGGACCCACTTGTGATGCTCTGAGTCTGTTTGTACTCTGGCACTTAATTCAGTTGGTGTCTGCCTGTTTTTCTTCACACTGGTGTTACCTTTCTGCTCTCTCATACTTTCTGCTACTTATAGCTTCAACTTACAATGGGACATATTGTTACCCAAACACCATGTTCTAGTTAACTTTGTCAATTTGAGACAGTCTACAGGCATCTGACATGAGATCCTTACTTAAGAAATTTCTTAGATCAGATTGTTCTGTGGACATTCCTGTGGTGGTGGGGGTTGTCTCAATTATCCAGATTGACTTAAGAGAGTCAACCCACTGTAGGTGATACTGTTCCTACATGGGTGGTCCTGTAGTAATAAGAAAGCTATTAAGTGGTGACTTGTGAAGGAGCTAGCCATGAGTGTTCTCTACAGTTCCTACCTTGAGTCCTTGTCATAACTCCCTGTTATGAACTGTGATCTAGAAGTGTAAGTGAGATTAAATCCTTTTCTACTTTCAGTTTTTTTCAATCTTAGTGTTTTATCTCTGCAATAAGAAGTAGTAAACTAGAGGGGCTGGAGAGATGGGTCAGCGGTTAAGAGCACTGACTATTCTTCCAGAGGACCCGAGTTCAATCCCCAGGATCCACGTGACAGCTAACAACTGTCTGTAATTCCAAGATCTGATACATTTACACAGTTATACATGCAGGCAGAACACCAAATCACATAAAAAATAAAAATAAATTTTAAAAAAGTTGTAAACTAGAACAGGGTACCTCATGCTACCACTACCTATTCTGTTAAATTCAACTACATTATAAGCCCATTTTCATTGTTTTTGTTGTTATTTTCATCAAAACTGGAGTAGGCAGCTGAGAGCAGGAGTTCAGATATGAATTCTCTACTTTATGCTCTCTGTCTTCTGTCACCTGTCTGCCTGTTATGTGAGCTGGAATCTGTGCCTGCTGGAAGACTATCTTGTCAATCTGCCCAAGCAGAGAGACCCACTCTGTTTCTGTTAAACAGCATAAACAGTGCTATACAACAAGAGAAAAAGAGGTACTTTAGAGAACTCCTTTGTAGAATTTTATTTTTCCCTTTCAGATGACTATCTCATTTACCACTAGTTAGAAGAGGTGAGCCAACAGACTTTGGAGGAAAGGAATGTGTAGGAAGTTGAAGAATGATCCCAGATCTTTAGGAAATTCAGAACTGGAGTCCCAGTGAGAAACTTCAATAACTATTGTGTTTGCAAAAGAAGAGCTCTGCTCTTTTATCAAAATTCAGGAAGTTGATGTCCTTACAATTGGTCATAAATGACAGACTTGAATTATGATACATGCCCTGTCCTCAGGAAGGAAAAGACAGAAACAACTTGAAATGCTTTATTTCTTTCTTTTATATTTCTTCTAATAATTCATATTCAAATTCTCATAATTTTCTATACTCATTGCTAATGGGGTTATATTACAGAATTGTCCAAAGACATAACCCCTCCACACTTGATATGATCTTAGGGAAAGGTTTATATTTCCACTCCTGTAGAAGAACACTCATGCTCAATAACACCACTCTCCCATCCACCTTCAGCACAAAGAACACTATTTAAAAAATAAGGAGTGGTTAACTGTCTATCATTCTATACTTCATATTACTTTTTATGTGAGTATCTAAAAGTTCTCAGCAGCCCGGGACTATCTGTACATGAATGTTAAGGATCTCATTATTTTGTATCGTAACCCAACATAATGCTTCTTCCTTTTATAACACATTGTCCCAAGATCTTCCAGACACAAAAAGAAGTACTTAGTTAATGTGATCTGGAGAAAGTTTCTGCAATTAGTGTTCTTGGTAGAAAGTTGCTATTGATAAAATGTTCTAATTACCCCTAAATCAGACTTCTATAATAATATTATAAGATAAATTTATAGACAAAACTAAATATATATTATTAAATTGGGGAGGATTCCTGTAAAATTTAGAGAATGATTTAAGCAATAAACACCTCTTGACAGGAGTGATTGTATTGTCTAGTAAAATGGGTTAAAAAGGCAAATAGTGAGATTTTTGTTTTACATCCTTACTGATTGAAATAATATAAATATTCTTTGAGGAGCTTGAACTCTGAGGATTGTATGGTAATAATAGATTATAGTTTTCTCTGGTATTGGACATAAGTTTATTTCTAAACATGTCGCAAATTAAGTGTTTACTAAGGAATTACACTAGCCATGTAGATGTTTCCTTGAGATATATAAAGGATAACTGAAAAGAAAAGGAAAGACACTCTCAGTTGTCACAGTGTCTCACAGCCCCAACAGCCAGGTTTGTAAACCCCTCCTTTCCCAACATCTGGCTACTTATTAAAAGTTATAATTAAAAATAGATTTTTCTCTTATACAACACATGCTGACCATAGTTCTACCTCCCTCCACTTTTCCTAGCCCTCCCCTTCTTGTCTTCTCCCCAGATGCACTCCCCTCTCTTTCCTTCAGAAAGAAGCAGGCCTCCAAGTGACAACACCAAGCACAACAAAGAAAGATACAGTAAAACAAGGCACATACATTGCCAGGACTTTCCTCAATATGGATGATGAAAAACCACCCCCAGCACAAACAAAGCCAACATCCTATAAACCTGATCTTTACCAGCTTCCTGTGGAAGGTACTGGCTCTTTCCTTACCTGACAAGAATGGCTCACCTGTCCTTGGGATGTTTGTCTAAATTACACCATCATTAATTTTCCAGGACATACGGTACCTCTCAGTTCCCAAAGTTCATTGATAAATGAAAATATTTTATTTGATTTATATGCTATTATGACTATGGACTCAAATGAAGTCGTATTCCTCCTTATGTTAAATACTACTTCAGGACTACAGTTCTATGTAAATTCTTTTGACAGAATTGCTATGATCTTAAGATGTCACAACTATAATTGCCCTCAAATAAACCTACTTGATTTCCAATTGAGAAGCCCTCATCATTTTACAAATAAGTGAAAACACTGGTGTGCTATGGAGCTTTTTGTTCCATACACTATTGCCAATCATGGCTAGCAAAGTATGTCTGATATGCCTGAAATACACACACACACACACACACACACACACAGAGAGAGAGAGAGAGAGAGAGAGAGAGAGAGAGAGAGAGAGAGAGAGAGAGAGAGAGAGAGAGAGACAGAGAGAGAGAGAGAGAGAGAGGAGCAAATTACATTGTGGGCATTTCTTGATTTATCTTTCTTCTGTCTAAGGATATTGTGATATCAGTTTCTATAAATTAAGACCTAGTTTTATGAGTCTTAATTTCTGAGGGTGATCAGGTTCTGGTGCCTGATCCCCCATCCAGAAAGTCACTCTCCAAGACCAGGGTCAATCTGTAAAGTCTGATCCCAGACTCTCCTTAGCAGACAGGATTAGGGTTTGGCTGTGAGGGGCTCCTCTAGCCATACCTAAAAGAGGGGACCTTCCATTGCTGGCCCCTGCCTACAGGACAAACTGCATCATCAGATAAGGACAAAGGCTTTGAAATTCAGACCTCTGTCCAGAGCTAAGTCAGAGATGGAGCAGACCACTTACTCAGCAGAGACAGGAGAACACAAGCCATCTTGCCACAAGTGAATAGGAGCCACCTAATCATGAACCACTGAAGCCATGGGCAGACTCCAGAGCAAAAATACATATAACAATATAAAGAACAACAAGACAATACCAGAAGAAACTGTTGTTTCTACAACTATAAGACCTGAACAGAGGAATGAAGAGCAAACAGAAGGAAACAACACCAAAAACACCTTGATAAGATTATTGAAGCCTTCAAAGAAGATATTAAAAAATTCCCCATTAAAGAAATAGAAGAAAATGCAAACAAAAATTGGAAGAGATGAACAACTCCTGGAAAGAAAACCGAAAAAAGTAGACCAAAAATTGAAAAAAAAAATTCCAGGAACTAAAAACCAAAATAGAAGCAATAAAAAGGACACATAAAAAGGCAAAGGTGGAAACAGAAAATCTGAAGAAAAGAGCTGGAACTACAGATACAAGCATAACCAACAGAATCCAAGAGATGGAAGAGAGAATCTCTGGAGTGAAAGAGTCAGTAGCTGAAATAGATACATCAGTCGAATAAAACACTAAAAACAAAAAGGTTATAACACAAAATGTTCAGGAAATCTGGGACACCATGAAAAGACCTAACTTGAGAATAATAGGAATAGAAGAAGGAGAAGAATGCCAGCTTAAAAACACAGGTAAAGTATGCAATAAATTCATAGAAGAAAACTTTCCCAACTTAAAGAAGAAAATGCCTATAAAGATGCAAGAAGCTTACAGAACACCAATTAGATATGACACCCCAAAAAGTCTGCTTGTCACCTAATAATGAAGCCACAAAACATACAGAACAAAGAAAAAAAATTGAGAGCTACAAAAGAAAAAGGCCAACTTACTTATAAAGGCAGAAGCGTCAGACTAACACCTGAGAATTCAGTGGAAATGATGAAAGCAAAAAGGGCTTGGTGAGAAGTTATACAGATGCTAAAAGAGCAAGACTGCCAAACTACAATACTATACCCTGCAAAATTGTCAATCACCATAGATGGAGTAAACAAGATATTTCATAACAAAGTTAGACAGATACAATACCTATCTACCAATTCAGAACTACAGAAAGCATTAGAGGGAAAACTCTAACCTAAGGACCCCAGATATACCCATGAAACCACAAAGAGTCAATAATCCCACAGAAGAATACCCCAGAGAAAGGAAATAAAAACAAGTTACCACCAAAAATAGCAGGATATATTAATCAGTGGTCACTAACATCCCTTAATATCAATGGAATCAACTCACCTATATAAAGACACAAACTAACAAGATGGATACAACAGAAGTCATCCTTCTGTGGCCTACAAGAAACACATCTCAACCAAAAAGACACAGGCTCAGAGTAAAGGGTTGATAAAAGATTTTCCAGTCTAATGGTCCTAAGAAACAAGCGGGGGTTGCCATCCTAATATCTAACAAAGTAGACATTAAGCTAAAAGTAATTAAAGGGGACCAAGTAGGTCATTACTTATTCATCACAGGAAAAATTGATCAAGAGGAGATTTCAATTCTGAATATTTATGCCCCTAATATAAGGGCACCTACTTATGTAAAAGAAACACTGCTAAAGCTCGAATCCCACATCAATTCTTACACCCTAATAATGGGAGACTTCAATACCCCATTTTCAACCCTGGATAGGCCAACCAGACACAGACTCAACAGAGAAATAAGGAGTCTAAATGAGGTTATGATGCAAATGGATTTCATAGATATCTACAGAACCTTCCACCCAAATGCAAGGAAATATACATATTTCTCAGCTCCTCATGGAACTTTCTCCAAAATTAACTACATAATTGGTCATAAAGCAAATATCAACAGATACAAAAAATGGAAATAATCCCTTGTAACATATCGGACTACCAGAGCCTAAAGTTAGAGTTCAACAACATCAAAAATCAAGGAAAGCTTACCAACACATGAAAACTAAACATTACTCAGCAGAACCACCTCTGGGCCAAAGAAGAAATTAAGAAAAAAAGAAAGTCTTCCTAGAATTTAACAAAAATGAATCCACAACATACCAAAACTTGTGGGACACAATGAAGGCAGTCTTAAAAGGAAAATTCATAGCACTAGATGCCTATGTGAAAAACCTAGAGAAATCTCACAATAGAGAACTAACAGCTCAGCTAAAAGCCTTAGAACAATTATAAGCAAACTCACCTAGAAGGAGTAGATGGCAGGATATAATTAAACTTAGAGCTGAAATCAATTCAAGTGAGACAAAAATGACAATACAAAAATAAATGAATCAAATATTTGGTTCTTGGAGAAAGTCAACAGGAATGATAAGACCTTATCCAAACTAATCAAAAAGCAGAGAGAGTGTATCCAAATCAACAAAATCAGAAATGGAAAGGGGGATATAAAATGAGACCCCCAAGAAATCCAGAGAATTATCAGATCATACTTTGAAAATCTATATTCCACAAAAATGGAAAACCTAGAAGAAATGGACAGTTTTCTGGACAGGTACCATTTACCAAATTAAATGAAGAACAGATTAATTACCTAAACAGGCCTATAGCCCTTAAGGAAATTGAAGCTGTCATTAAAAGTCTTCCCCCAATAAAAGCCCAGGTCCAGAAGGTTTTCATGAAGAATTCTACCAGATATTCAAAGAAGAATTACTGCAGTTACACCTCAAACTATTTCACACAGTAGAAACTGAAGGAATATTGCCAAATTCCTTTCATGAGGCCATAATTACCCTAATACCCAAGCCACTCAAAGACACAATAAAGAAGGAGAATTATAGACCATTTTCCCTCATGAATATTGATGCAAAAATTCTCAACAAAATTTTTGCAAACCATATACAACAATTTATAAAAAAATATCATCCACAAAGACCAAGTAGGCTTCATCCCAGAAATGCAGGGTTGCTTTAACACACAAAAACCGTAAACGTTATCCATCATTTAAACAAACTAAAAAAAACAAAACCACATGATATATCCTTACATGCTGAAAAAGCCTTTGACAAAATCCAACACTCCTTTATGATAAAAGCTGTGGACGGATCAGGTATACAGGGACAATATCTCAATATAATAAAGGCAATCTACAAGAAGCCGACAGTCAACATCAAACTTATTGGAGAAAAATTCAAAGCAATCCTTCTAAAATCAGGAACTAGACAAGGATATTCTCTCTCTCATCTATTCAATATAGTTCTCGAAGGTTTAGCTAAAGCAATAAGAGAAGGAAAGGAGGTTAAGGGGATACAAATTGGAAAAGAAGAAGTGAAACTATCTCTATTTGCATATGACATGATTTTATACATTAGTGACCCACACAATTCTTCCAAGGAACTTCTATGGCTGGTAAACACCTTCAGCAATGTAGCAGGGTACAAGATTAACTCAAAGAAATCAGTAGTCCTTCTATACACTAAAGATAGAAGAGCTGAAGAAGAAATAAGGGACACATTACCCTTCATATTAGCTGCAAATAGTATTAAATACCTTGGAGTAACAATAACGAAAGAAGTAACAGAAGTAGTAGACAAAACTTTATACCACTGAAGAAAGAAATTGAAGAGGATATAAGAAAATGGAACTCATTAGCGGACTCTAAACAAACAAACAAGAAAAAAAGCAAAGCACAACCACTGAACAGCTTGGGATCAGAAACACCCTGGACTGACACCTTGGATCTCACTCCCCCTAGAGGAACACTCGACTCACTCTTGAGGGAGGGGGGAGAAAACTGCATCTGCCAGGAGTGGAGACTGAACTAAGCAACATTGGGGCAGTGGGACCATGGGACTGCTGGCTGCCTTCCCAGGGAGGGGATGGGGATTTGTGGAGAAGACAGAATGTCCTGATGTGGTGGGAAGGGGAAATGACCTTGAATAAGGATATACAAGGTTAGAAAGTGTGAGTTCTTTGTTAATAATAATAATAATGAAAAAAAAGTCCTCTCATGTTCCTGGATTGGTAGGATCAACATAGTAAAAATGGCAATTCAACCAAAGGCAATCTTCACATTCAATGCACTGTCTGTCAAAAATCCCAACACATTTTTCAGACCTTCAAAGAACAATACTCAATTTCATTTGGAGTAACAGAAAGCCAGGATTGTCAAAACCATTTTGCTCCACAAAATAACCTCAGGAAGCATCACCGTCCCTCACATCAAGTAAAACTATAGAGCTACAGTAATAAAAGCAGCCTGGTACTGGCATAAAAACAGACTTGTGGATCAATGGAACAGAACTGAGGATTCAGACATTAATCCAAAAACCTATGAACACCTGATACTCGACAAAGAGGCCCAAAATATTCAATGGAAAAAAGATAGTATGTTTAACAAATGGTGTTGGCATAGCTAGATGATAGTTTATAGAAAAATGCAAATAGATTCAAGCCTGTCACCCTGCACAAAACTCAAATCCAAGTGGATCAAACACCTCAACATAAACCCAGCCACTTTAAACTTGATAGAAAAGGAAGTGGGAAATACATTTTTACAAATTGGCACAGGCGATCACTTCCTAAATATAACACCAGTGGCACAGACACTAAAGTCAACAATCAATAAGTGGGATCTCCTGAAGCTGAGAAGCTTCTGTAAAGCCAAGGACACTGTCAATAGGACAAAATGACAGCCTACAGAATGGGAAAAGATTTTGACCAACCCTACAAGTGATAGAGGACTGATCTCTAAGATGTATAAAGAACTCAAGAATCTAGAGCCCAAAACTTTGAATAACCCAATTAAAAATGGAATTCAGACTAAAAAGGGAATTCTCAGCAGAAGAATTACGAATGGCTGAAAGGCACCTGAAAAAGTGCTCATCATCTTTAGCCATCAGAGAAATGTAAATCAAAAAAACTTTGAGATACCACCTGACACCTGTCACATTGGCTAAGATAAAAGACACAGATGACAGCCTATGCTAGAGAGGATGTGGAGCAAGGGAAACACTCCTCCATTGTTGGTGGGAGTGTTAGCTTGTTCAGCCACTCTGAAATGCAGTATGTTGTTTTCTCAGAAAACAGAGAATCAAACTCCCTAAGGATCCAACAATACCACTTCTAGATATATACCCAGTTTTCTTAAATGATTTCCAAAATGTCTGTTTTCCCCAAATCATTAGTTTTTTTGCCACTGCAGGTTCATCATCAATAAATAGATCTTTGATACCTCAATCCAGAACTATCACATTTTCTCAGGGCCTGGTTTTCTTGACCAATACCTCTATCTCTCATTTGTATTTTGTTCTTTGTAAAACATTTTGAACCTGTTTATTTTAACCAAACCAAACTAGACTAAAATGGAGAAAAGAAATAATTTTAACATAAGACAACATGGAGTTATAACAAGATCAGAGTTTAGAAGGTAAGACCTGTAGGAACACATGAATGTGATTCTGCTCTGCCAAAAGTCTGAGGTTCTTCAGGTCAAACTCAGCTGGGTGTGGCTCTCCATTGTTGCTCTGTCTCAGCCAGTGCCTTTCTCTCACTTCTGCCACTTATCTTTATCACTTTCTACTTTATGCTTTTTCTTTAGTTTGAACTTTTCTCTTAGTTTCTGTTTCAACCTAATTCTTACTTGCTGGGATCATTGCATGTACAATGATCACACAGAGTAATTTCTCTAGGAATCATTTCATCTTTAGAACTTCCTGTCAGTGTCTCCGTTCTGTCTAGGTAAACTAATTACAGAATCCCAATGGATGAATCTGCCATATTTTCGACCTGACATGAAGTTAAATTGTCTTTTCCATTCTATTATAACAAGATATGGGAAAATGCACTTTTACATTTCAAGTGTTTAAAAAATAATTTTAGATTTAAATATCTTATTTTACTTGTATAAATATAATGTGTAAGAAACTAATAAGAACACAATGATGAAAACAAATAGGGACACTACTGCTATATCTGAGATAATATAGCATTTGCAAATGTGATTACATGGTTAAAATATAGTCAAGTCTTGAGATTCTAAAATGAGGAAAATTTGATGTGCTAACAATAAAAATGTAAAGATAGTGGTTAATCTAAAGCCTAATGTAAACAGGTAATTATGTTTACAAATTATAGGGGTTCTCTTACATTCTTTCTGCTCATTACAATTTCTGTTACAATGCTGTGTTGACAGATGAAATCTACATCTTTTAGTGTTGATTAAATGAATGCAAGATAATACTGGAATATTCTGAAGACTAGGTATCTCACATATGCCTCCTAATAAAAGAGTAGTAGGCCAGCACTCAGCCAATAGACATACTTGTCTTTGGCTATGAGAACATAATAAAATGCTTAGAAATATCATGGGGAGAGACAGAGTTGTCAGGGGTAATTCTGGCCACATGGCTTCCACCAAATAAAGGCATTCTTTAGTTTTTTATCAAGTACGCTGACTATTCTTTAGTCTTATGTTTCAGAAAGTTATATAATTTTATATTGCCTGTCCAGCTTTGAGTAATTCAAATCCTTTCCCTGGGTAATTTCTCTGGAAATATAATTTCTCAACCCTGTTTTTATGCAATCCTGATCCTCAGTAAGAAGCTCTATGAGAAAAAGACCCTTTTAGCAATTGTATTTTTAACATAGTTAAGCATCAGAACATGATGATTAATGGAGAAGGCCAGGAGGTACTAGGAAGCCAAAACTAAAATATTCAACAGAAAACAAAACAGATTTGGGTGACTTGTGGCTTTTCTCTTTCTTGTTAATTGAAAAAAATGAACACTGATAATATTGGATTTGCATGGAAATATTTATCAGCACAGAGAGGAGTATGCAGCTTGATTTGTATAAGTGACAAGAATACAGAAACACAGAATATTTAAATTTTATTTAGTACTTATTTTATTGTCAGTCATTCACTTCTTTCTGTTCCCTTTGATCCTCTATATACATTGATGAGGTCTCTAAGAGACTATCACCATCATTGCAATAGTTCCTGTCTGTGCAGCAATATGTTTCTCTCAGAAGGTCGTGGTATACTTGAAACATTCCAACTGCACAAGGCTTACAGGACATTTTTGCATAACGAAAAATGTATGACCCTAAGGAGGAAAAAAGACATTATCATCACCATGTTTCCCTCTAGAACCTTGTAAGTTTTCTGAAGAATAGCATGATTCCAAGCAGTGGTTGCATATCATCTATATACCTCTAACTATAGTCAAGAAAAGATGCCCTTCTTCCACCAAACAGACCCATGCTCTGGTATGTGCCTTCAACACCCAAGGAATCTCACGTCCCTCTGCAACTTAATTCTAGAAATTATGGGTACTATCAGAGATGCGTGTATGTGTGTGTGTGTGTGTGTGTGTGTGTGTGTGTGTTTCAAAGACTCACCTGTTAAAGGGTCATGAAAGTAAAAGTTTTCTGTGGTACAAGACTTGTTGAACCACAACATGTCAAACTTCCAGCATGATTTCATGCCACCAAGGCATTTGTATCCATCAAAGTAAGCACATAGATTGCAAAATTTAATCACTAAAAAGGGAAGGTTTTAAAGTTTAGATATATGGAAAAAATTACTTTAAAAGGTGAAATTGTACAAACCCATGTGAATAAATTTGGCACTATTGGACCCCTTTGATATTATTAATGGCAGTCATGATTCCCTCCATCCACAAGTCAAAAACAGAGAAAGAAGATCCTGGAGAAGTGAGTGAGGAGTGGAGTTGGGCTGTGTGTAAAGAGCTAAGGAATTCTCTTTCTCATTGTAGTATATTTTTTTCCTGGAGAAATGTAAACCAAATATACTGTACACTGGAATGTCAGCACTCTTTCTCCTGTGAAAAGAAGGAAAATTTACCTTAAATCATTTAATACCCATCCCATAGTCAAGAACATTGACATCTTCCTCCTGTACCCCATTATTATTTCTTTCTTCAAGTCTTACCTGTACCCATGAGAATTATGGATATACCCAGCAGAAGCATTCTGAACATATTTGAACCTCCTTCTGACAAACCTCCACCAGGATATTCCAGCTATATTTATTTCTATCATTTGCCCCCAGGCATCCCACTAGAATCAAAGAATTATAAATTTAAGGTCAAACGAACTGAATCTTGTCTATAATGTTCCAAGAAGAGAGTACAACCTGTCTATGTTTATATTCTTCCAACCTCCCTAAACTCAGCCTACACAGATACCTTGTGTCATTTCATTAAATCAATCATAAGACACCAGTTCATAAATCTTGCCTCTTCATTTGTTTTGATTTTTTTAAACTAAGTGAAACATGCATTAGCTTTGCATCTACATGACATATTTTCAGATATGATAAATCCAAGGTAAAAAAGCATTTGCCACTGATTTAATTAGTTTATTTCTGAGGCCACAGTCTTTCTGAATTTCCTGGGCATCACATCTAGCAAGTCATCATTTTTTTCCAGAATATGGTAATAGGACCCCAAACCAACACTTTGTGTTCTCACTGCTCAGCTTCTCTCTGATGGGGTAGAAAAGTCTTAGGAAAAGAGACAAGTAACAGAGGAAAAGATGATCTCAGCATTTCATATACTTAATTTATTAATTTTCCAAGGAAGACAAAGACTCTAATGATGACAGTGGCAGAGATTAACACCTAAAGAGAGGTATAAGCCGGCTGGTATGTGGAAAGTAAGTTAGTGAAAGTCCAGGATGTGACAGTTTCCTGGGAGCCCTCATTTTAGTACCACTGGCACCTTTTCAGTGAAGCCAAAATAGATAAAAGATAATGACTCTCTGTCCACCTTTCTTTCTGCCTTCCTTAGAGAGTACATAATTTAGTGTATGACCCCACTGCTTATCCTATTCCTGTTCATTTTGTTTCTTGCCCCTTCTCGATGCTGGTTTCACATATTAAAGACCTTACTTTCTCTTCTGTTTCTAAAATTATGCCCTGAACATATCAAATAATTGGGACCACAGCAGAAAAATAAATCACATGACTGGTTAAAGCAACCTGGAAGATGTCAGAGAATGAACCACAGGTGTTCATATTTTCTAATTATAAGCTTACAGAATAAAATTTTCAGTCTTAAGTTTACAAATTTTTGTCACTATAGAACTTATAGACAGTAGAAATTACAAATTTTTCTGTGATGGGGAGAGAATGAATAGAGGATCCACTTATCTGAGAAGGTTTCCAAAGCTTGATCCATGTGATATCCATTGCAATTCCTCATATCATTCTGGCTAAGAATGTATCCCATCATACATACCATTAGGACAGAATCCCAAGGATCCTGACTACCTACTCTGTGTCTCTGTGACTTGAAAGGTAAAAAGAATTATTACAAGTATAGGCAATCTTGACTTAGGAACTTGTACATGGGTAAGGAGGATACCAATATTTAACAATGCCTTGTTCATCTTTAGACATTTTCTACTATGTTACTCACTTATGTCTGAGAATTTTTCTACAGTAATGGAGGTTATAAATGACTGTCTTTGTCTTACTGATGAAGATCAAGAGGTGTTAGAAATTAAATTATTTTTCATCAAAACAAAGGTACACACCTGTGTAATTCAGTGTTATCTTTCTAATACAGCTCTACATATATAGTCTATAGTCAGGGTCTCAAAGTTAAAGCACTGAATGGTTTCTATTGTATAAACATCCCAATAATGGTTAGTGGGAGACAATGGAAATTCTTTCTCTGCCAAGTAGGTGAATTTCTCTGAAAATGTACCACACAGAATAAAAGGCTTCATGAACCTGGTTGGCCTCTTGATTTTACAGACCAATGGAGGAAAGAATTTTATCCAAGTTTGAGTGCCTTATTTATGATTCTTTCATTTGAAACATAGGACACTCAGCATAGTCTAAGGTATTTGAACTAAGAGCCTCAAGTTCACTTCTCCCAGTAAAAGACCCCTTGTCCCTGCTAAGAAAGATATCATTGGTGTCCAGTGATATGTTGGGTCTGTCATATGATATAATATGTTCAGTGATATGATATGTTCTGTCAACATGTTGATGGAAGGCCTAACTCCAAACAACACCATTCTTCTATAGTTTCCCTGGAAAATTTGGAATATTATTTTTAGAATAAGAGTAATAGAAAATTTAGAAAAATTTAGAGAATTTTTCTGTCTCCATGAAGAGAATGGGAAAAGTCCCATACCATTACTCTAATTTTAATTATGTGAAACCTTAACTGTGTGAATAAATGAGTGTTGTACCAAGCTTGATTTAAGAGTAATCATTCTTCTCCCATAGCTGGGGTATGTGCTCGTGACACATTACATTGTTCCCTAAAAATGTGACCAGAGGTGTATGTTTCAACCTTGCTCTCCTATGCCAAATTATGGGGATATAAGGGATGTGAGATCATGGAACATTTGTCATTTGGAATTCTCAGGAAACATATAAAATCCTAGCAAGAGCAGTACTCAAAGCTGGGTGATATGTACGCCTTTAACCCCAGCACTCAGGAGAAAGAAGCAGGCAGATCTCTGTGATTTCACAGCCAATCTGGTCAGTATAGTGTGTTTCAGGATTGTTGGGGCTGCAGAATAAGACCTGGTTTAAAAAAAAAAACAATAAGACGCAGATATTTTAGTCAGAGACCACTTTTAGAGGTCATCTCTCTGGGTGGGGGGGGGGTACAGCAGCCTAGGGCCTATGGATGACATTCTGGCATGGGAACAGAAAGAGCCTAGCAGTGGGAATAGCTGTAGGTGTTGTCTGGGAAAAGTCACTTAGCTCCAGGCTGGTTTGCATATTGAAATGGGCAAAAAATCAAGAACAATGTCTTCTAGACAGTCTTTGAAGTCTGGGCTAAAGTTCAGAATAGGCTGCATTCTCTTAAACAGTTGAGCAAATAGATCAGTAAGCAAACAGATTAGGTTAACCATCAGTCATGGAAAAAAGCCTAGAGCTCTGCTTCCTCACCTCAAAGTAATCAAAGAAACAATTGGAGGGCTTTTGTGTCTGGACCTTTACTTTCTTCTTTATCTACAGTTTTTCATTCTTCTAAGGATGTTCTGAGAGTTTCTGAATTCTATTCCTCTTAAAGACAAGCTCTGAGGCTCAAGTAGTTTTCTTCTAGAACACCCAAAACCTCTTGTATAGAAAAAAAAAATTATCTTAGAGAAAACACAGGGTTAGGCACTTCCCAAATTCAGACCAGTGACCCAGGACTATCAACCCTGCTGCACTGTCTCAGAAGCATGTTCCTGTGTACTACTATGGCATCCCCCTAGGAAGGGGACACACTCAGCTCAGCTCTTCCCTTAGCAAGGGCCCAAGAAAAGCCTCCAGACTCAGCCAATGACCCTCATAACCAAGGACAAAACCCTAAACACTACAATTGAGATTCTCATGACAGTTCTCCATGTTAGCATGCCTTGGCCATGTCAGAACATGGTGAACTAGCTGCTCAAACCATAGAAATCTGTTTTCTTCTATTTGAAGACTCTAGAAGTACAAGATCAAGGGGTAGATAGGGTTGGCTTCTCTGAGGTTCCTTTTCATGGCTAGCAGATAGACAACTTGCTGTGTCTTCTCCTCTGTACATGAAAATCTCCAGTTTTTTAATTTATCTATTATTTTTGTTTTTATATATATTTATTATTTGGTGATTTTACATCATGCACACCATCAAATTCAGATATCAGACCTCTCAGAATCATGGCCACTCTTATGATCTCCCCATTTACAAGACCGCTTCATGGTGCTCATTTACTTACTGGAGTATAATTAAATTCCCTGTGGCTAGACGCTTAAAGAAAACAAGTCTTTACTCATTCACACCTCTGCCAGAGGCCATCAATGCAGAAGTGAGGCATTATGTCATTTAGCTACATTCAAGGCTTCAGTTCTTGTGTATAATAACCTCTCTTTTTATTTTTTAGTCCACTAATGGGTGAGTACATCCCCTGCTTCTCTTTCTGAGATTGTGATAAAGTCTCCAGTTTTTCTCTTCTATAGAGGCACTAGTCATTGAGTTAGGTCCCACCCATATGTCACTATTTAGTCATAATGACCTCTCTAATGTTCCTATGGCCAAATATGGTCACTTGATAATATCCTGGGACAGAGCTCAACATGTAAACTCAGAGCATACAAGATGATTAAGTACAGAAGAAGGACCCCTGTGGAACAAAGACATGAACCATTAACAAGAGAATTAAAATGGCACAGAAGTCATTCTGACAATATATCTCATAGCAGCTGTAATAACTATGCAAGATCTGCACAAGACTGGACCTAGTAATAATAGTTTATTATAGATTCATAAGGGACTCACATTGTCCCATCTCCCCCTGAGCAGCTACTGGCAGTAAATGCTTACTAAAAGGCAAGGACAAACTCTCTTTAAAGGTATAGTTACTGAAAAACAATCACCCATGCTCCTGTAAATAATCTCTCACTCATGTTCATTTATGCATCATCATTTAAACTTATTTGCTCACCAAAAAACCCCTAATCCTCTAAAGGCATAAAAATAAATTACTGGTTATGGAGAGGAAGAATATTAACAAACATGTAAGAGAGTTGCCAGAGGGCAGTAGGAATAGATTTAATCAAAGTACATGATTTAAACAAGTGAAATGTCAGAATGGAACACAAGATTATATATAATTAATGTATGCTAATAAGCAAAAAAAGAATTACAGGGATAATGTCAGCTCAATCAGAAAGTTCTGAAGTGCCTCACACCTATGATGCCAGCATTTAGAATGACAAAGCAAGAGGGTAGTAGTAAGTGCAAGAGTAGCCTGGACTACAATAATAAGTTCCTGGTCATTTGGGGCTATGAAATAAGAGCCTGTAATGAAAACAAAGTAAAAAATGAAGGAAGGAAATAAATAAGGGAATGAAGAAGGGAAGGAGGAGGACGAAAGAATCAAAGGAAGAGAAAAGGGAGAAGAGATGTGATTTGTACAGATAGCAAATACTTCCAATCTTTAGAAATTGTATTTAAAATAAACAACTAGACTCAAGTGATAAACATTACCCTAATGCATTTTCTGGCTACTGTTCTCTACTAGCATGACAAGCATTGTACTTGGAGCATCATTTATAATGTATACACATTGGAACCAGATTTGGCTCTTAAGATGTGAAAGCCAGTGCTGAACCTTCATGTCACATGCTTTGTTTGCATTAAAAAATGTTCTCACATTTCTTCTTCATTCATTTATTTTAAACATACTAAGCCCTATAGTCATGTTTCTAGTACTGAGGAGTTGTTAGTACAGAGATATAGCCCTAAAGGCTCCATCTAGGAGTGACAGTGGCCATTTTAACTCTGCAGGCCATTTAAAAGACACCTACTGCTCCAGCTGTGTGCCTGGCCAGTCTCACTCCATGGGCCTTTAAAAAATGCCTGAACAAGCTTACACTCTCACCAGCAATGGAGGAGTGTTCCCCTTGCTCTGCATCCTCTCCAACATAGGCTGTCATCTGTGCCTTTTATCTTAGCCAATCTAACAGGTGTTAGGTGGTATCTCAAAGTTGTTTTGATTTGCATTTCTCTGATGACTTAAGATGAAGAGCACTTTTTCAGGTGCCTTTCAGCCATTCGTAATTCCTCTGCTGAGAATTCCCTTTTCAGATCTGAACCCCATTTTTTGATTGGGTTATTCAAGGTTTTGGGATATAGATCCTTTAGCTCTTTATATATCTTAGAGATCAGTCCTCTATCACTTGTAGGGTTGGTCAAAATCTTTTCCCATTCTGTAGGCTGTCGTTTTGTCCTATAACCGGTGTCCTTGGCTTTGCAGAAACTTCCCAGCTTCAGGAGATCCCACTTATTGATTGTTGGTCTTAGTGTCTGTGCCACTAGTGTTATATTTAGGAAGTGGTCGCCTGTGCCAATTAGTAGAAGTGTATTTCCCTCTTTCTTTTCTATCAAGTTCAAAGTGGCTGGGTTTATGTTGAGGTCTTTGATCCACTTGGATTTGTATCATAACCTCTTTTAGACTCCTTATTTCTCTATTGAGTCTCTGTCTGGTTGACCTATCCAGGGTTGAAACTGGGGTATTGAAGTCTCCCACTATTAGGGTGTTAGAACTGATGTAGGATTCGAGCTTTAGCAGTGTTTCTTTTACATAAGTAGGTGCCCTTATATTAGGGGCATAAATATTCAGGATTGAAATGTGGTTTCTCAGAAAATTGAGAATCAGTCTCCCCAAGGACCCAGCAATACCACTTCTGGGTGTATACCCTAGTGATGCACAGTCATACTCCAAAGGCATTAGCTCAACTATGTTCATAGCAGCGTTATTTGTAATAGCAAGAACCTGGAAACAACTTAGATGTCCCTCAACTGAAGAATGGATTAACAAACTGTGTTACATCTACACAATGGAATACTACTCAGCAGTAAGAAAAAAATGATATTCTAAAATTTGCAGGCAAATGGATGGACTTGGAGAATATTCTCCTGAGCGAGGTATCACAAACTCAGAAAGATAAGCAGGGGATGTACTCACTCATTAGTGGTCTCTAAACAAACAAACAAGAAAAAAGCAAAGCATGCCCTAGCTGCAAACCACAACCACTGAACAGCTTGGGATCAGAAACACCCTGGACTGACTCTTCGGATCCCACTTCACCTAAAGGAACATCTGACTCACTCTTGAGGGAGGGGGGACAAAACTGGATATGCCAGGAGTGGAGACTGAACTAAGCAATGTTGGGTCAGTGGGACCATGGTAATGTCTGCTGCCTCCACAGGGAGGGGGATAGGGAGTTGTGGAGAAGAAAAAATGATCTGATGTGGTGGGAGGGGGAAGGGACCTTGAATAATGATATACAGGGATAGAAAATGTGACTTCTTTGTTAATAATAAATAATAATAATAATAATAGTAAAACAAAAACAAAAAAACAAAAAAAAATGAAAAAAAAGAATCATGGCTTCCAACATGAAAGATAGTTGTATTAAAATGTTCTGTGTCTTTACTGGGTAGATCAGTGTCAGGATTCTTGGAGTGATGGTATTTTGCAAGATGTTTCTTCTGAGAGCAAATGAGTAAAAGATATAAAAAAACTTTTGCTTATTTCTTAGAATTGTATATGAATCTACAACTATCTTCATATTAAATGCTTAATTGAAAATGAAAAAAAAATGCCTGCCTGCTGCTCAGGCTACATGCCTGTCAGAACTCCTCATTCCTGCTGCTCAGCAATGGTCTGTCAGCAAGGACAGCTAATAGCAGCATTTTAATGACTTTTAATGCAGACTCATGTTATATTGTTCTTATTTGTGAAAAATTGCCTTTCAATAAGTTTATTTGGTGTGGTTTGCTGGCTGGGCAATGCAACCTCCTTGCAGAAACTCCCCCATCCATAGTGCACTCTAGAAAGCAACACATTTAGTCAACTGTGACATCTGCTGGCCAAACTTTGCCATTATATCTGGTGTGAGGTAATTGTATATATTTAACTTTTTTTTTCCCATATGGCAGAAAATTCAACTTCTCAAGAATCTAGGAACTTTTTTATTGTTATGATTGAGAATTTCTTGCATGAGCATATGTTTCAGGGCTTCAATCCTTGGGCTGCTATCATACTAGGAAACTTCCTCATTTCACAGTCATGTGGATCAACACTATCAACTAGATTGGCGAGTAAGTTGTGGGTTTTTTTTTGTTTGTTTCTTTTTTGTTTTTGTTTTTGTTTTTAAGGGAAATTTGCTTAACGCAATGCAGAGTCTTTGGTCTTTCTGTGACCTTACTGTAGATAATATAATATTGGAACCACTAAAAGAAAAGATAAAGTAGATGGGACTATTCTTATAATGTTTATCATACTGTTTATTATGATTATTATTAGTTTAATTCATTTTGTTTTATTATTTCAAGTCAATGTAAAGGCCAAAAAGAAAGTCTTAGAAAAGCTTATTAAGAGGGAACATAAAGATAGTCAAACCAAAACAGAGGAATAAAAAGAATCTATCTCCTTGCTCCGCAACCTCTCCAGCATAGGCTGCCATTTGTGACTTTTGTCTTAGCCAATCTGACAGGTGTAATGTGGTATCTTAAAGTTGTTTTGATTTGCATTTCTCTGATGACTAAAGAAGTTGAGCACTTTTTCAAGTGCCTTTCAGTCATTTGTAATTCTTCTGCTGAGAATACACTTTTTATCTGAACCCCATTTTTTGATTGGGATCCAGGATAAACAAGGTGATGCAGGCAATGAGCTCTCTACAGTCTGGAATTCCTTCACTTCTCTGTTACCTAAAGAATGGATATTATTGATACTGATTTAAAATACAGATTCTTTACAATACCTCTACAAGAACAAGACAAAGAAATTTTTACCCTTACAGTTTCCACTTATAATAGTTATCAGCCTGTAAAGAAATATCAGTGGAGGGTCCTCCCTCAAGAAATTCTGAATAGCCCCACTTTGCACCAGTATTTTGTACAAAAGCCATTAGAACAAATACATAACAAAATCCCACAATTTATAATTTATCATTACATGGATGACATCTTGATGTCTGACCCAAATATTGATATCTTAGAAAAGATGTTTGAGACTTCCGGGACCCAGCACTGGCTGCAGAATCCCAGCGCTCTCTGGGGCAGGGGCAGGTGGACGCTGTACCTGACCACTTCCACGGCTCCTGCTGAGGGAAACCCCGCCACGACCTCGAACTGAGCGAACCAACTGCTGGGGTCTCAGAGGGGCGGATTCGGACCCCGCCCAGAGGTCAGGAGGGGGCTAGAGGCCTCAGTGC
>PVIH01022792.1:0-26336 GCA_004025045.1 Sigmodon hispidus | reverse complement strand
ATCATGGAGGAATGACTCCAGTCGCTTAAACCTTAATTCTTTTGATTTCCCCTCCCTCTTTGCCAAAAGCGCCTGCTTTGCCTGGGTGGCTTTGAGGGCCTGGTAAGCCTTCCTCCTTTTCAGGAGATTTTCTGGAACCAAAGGGATCTTTTTTCTTTCCCCTTCCGCCGCCATCCTTCCGGAGCTACAACTAGTGCTCATGCCAAGAATAACAAATAAAATATAAAAGGTATTTGAGGGCATTTCATTTTTTAAAAAAAGCAAATTGATTGTTGTCTTAGGAGAGAGAAAAATAAGGTGTGGATTTGGAAGGTGGGAGATGGGAAGGATCTGGGAGCGTATAAGGGATGGGAAATTGTGATCAGAATATATTGTAGGAAAATAGCTTTATTTTCAATAGAACAATTAAAAAACAAAATCAAGCACCCATTTACAAAGCAGCATATGGTTGTGTTGTCCAATTACCTGTAACTCAAGAGCCATGAGGCAGTGGAGACAGAAGGATCTATGGGGTTTGCTGGCTGGCAGCCTAGCCTCAGGTTCAGTTAGACACCCTATCTCAAGGGGATAATGGGGAGAATGATAAAGCAGGGCATAGAACATTTTCTCTTGACCTCTGAAAACTTCCTTGGGTACATGTCCTAATGAACAAAAATACACAAATCTCTCTCTCTCTCTCTCTCTCTCTCTCTCTCTCTCTCTCTCTCTCTGTGTGTGTGTGTGTCTGTCTGTCTGTCTGTCTTTCATACACACACATATACTACCATGCACACATACTCAATATACCATACACACGCATATACATGTACCATGCATACACACACGTGCACAATATTTGCATACAGCATACATACACCATATGCACATATACCATATAAATCCTCACATACAAAACACACATCAAATAAAAAGAAAGGAAAATAAAAGAGAAATAAAGAAACAAAGAGCTTTCTCGCCCTTCTCCACTGAGGATCAATATTTAATCTTTTCTGCTTGAGAACTCTGGCTTGGCTAGTCAGGTGATTGAGACTGCGACATGGTAACCCATGCTTATTCTCTTCTCTATTGTTCTCTTATTTTTTTTTTACAAAGATATTTTCAGCCGGATCTAATTTCTGTTTTGTACAGAAACGATTTAACAGTGACATGTTACATTCATGAACATACTAGACAAAATATCTACTTACAGAAATTCTTTATAGGCATATACATATAATACATCTGTGTGAGTCCAGTGTGCTGTGTGTGGAAGTCAGATGTCAACTTTTAGAAATGGTCCTTCTGTGTGATCTGAAGACCAAACACGGATTGTCAGGCTTAGTGGCAAACGCTTTTATCCCTGAGCCATCTCACAGCTCCTCTTCCCCTCCTTTTAAAATATCTCATAATTGTATGTAATTTGGTGCTATCAGCTATTCCCATGGGTTCGTTAAAGCCATTTTAGACCATAGGAGACAAATGTCTGTGAACAACTGCAGAAGAAAAAGCTCTTATTCTAATTTGTCAAATTAGTATTTGTGTGTGTGTATGTGAATGTGCATATATGTGTGTATAGAGGCCCAAGTGCAACCTCTGGCTTCATTCATTCCTCAGGAGCATCCACTTTGTGTTTTGAGACAGTCTCTGAAACCTGGAGCTTATCAATTATGCTGGGTTGGTGGTACTGCAAGCCTTAGGGACCCTCCTTCCTCCATTTCCACTGAGCTGGCGGGACAGAAATTTTCCAGGATCTTCTTCTCTCCATTTCCTCAGCGATGGGTTATAAGCATGCACACAATACCTGACACACTGGATTATAAGCATGCATCATGAGGCCTGACATTTTACTTGGCTGCTGAGAATAGAACTCAGGTCCTTATGTTTGAGCAGCAAGTACTTTATCAATTGAGATATCTCCTAAGCCCTAAATTATCATTATTTAAACTATTAATAAATCGATGTGTTCTTTATGTCTCAACTGGGCTTGAAGATAAGTCTAGGTTTGGGTTTTCTCAAAAAGTACATCTGAGCATGAACATGAGTGTAGTGGTTTATATGTGATCTAACCCTAAGATTTTTCCCATAAGATAATATAGAAGGAAACAGTGAGATGCCTTTCTGTATGCTGTGAATTATCATTGGATAATAAAGAAACAGTTTTGGCCTGTGGCAAAGCATCTTAGACATAGGCAGGAAATCTGAGCATAGATAAAAGGGAAGGAGGGCAGAGTTGGGGGTGGGGGGAGATGCTGCAAGCTGTTGCAGAGATAGTAAGATGTAAAAGTACAGGTAAGCCATGAGCCATGTGACAAAACATAGATTAGTAGAAATGGGTTGAGTTGAGAGCAAGAGCTAACTAACAAGAAACCTGAGCCATAGACCGAACTGTTTGTAATTAATATAAGAGTTTATGTGATTATTTGGGACAGCTAGTCTAGATCTTGGGGCTAGGCTGGGCCAGATACTCTCAAGGCAGTGATGAAGCAGGAGTGTTGCCTGGCTGAGACTGCTGTGGTTAGCTGGAGGATTAGTGTTTCTGAGGACCTACCTCTTGGAGAAGTCATAGGATAGCTATTCTAGCTGAAACACAGCAAGCTGTGCTATTAATACTCTACTCCCAAGAGCTGTTTATTTAGTGTGCTTTGTAGGAACCCAGATCTTCTACCCCATGGCTTGTTGGGCACACAGCTGAGCATACTCTTTTGTTGTGAAGAATGAGTGGAAAGGGAATTTGACAGAACTCAAGAGCATCAACTGCAGCACAGACTGGTTGCAGAGGACTGATGAGCAAGAAATACATCCCTTTGGCTCTTTCAGGGCACAGATGATCAATGTTTTTGATAGGTAAAGCTATAACTGGAGTTGCAACAGAAACAGCAGGGTGTGGTGCTACACACTAATAATTCCAGCATTCATGAAGCAGAGGCAGGTAGACCATACATACAGGCATAGCAAGACCTGTTTTTAAAAACCAAATGTCTGGGGATGTGGTTTGATGCATATTTCAGAGTCCAGTGGTAAGTGCAGGGTCTCTTGTTCAAAAAATAGGAGATAGTGTGAGATGCACAGATCATGTGGGCAAGATCTTCAAGTCAGCCACACACACACCAGATTAGACTCAAAATGTGCCTCTGGCCTGTGTACCTCCACTGGACAGTGAATGTGCCTTGTCTTGATAAATGGGTATCTTATCTAGATTTGTGCTAGGGTTTCTCAAAAGGGTAAACTGAGTCCTGAGATATAAGCTGCTCATTTACCATAGGATTTGATTACTTTGATCTTGGAATGTTCAGGTGGTATAGAAAAAGGCTGGGAAATTTGTCCTGTCAAGAGCTAGGCAGGAAACACAATACCATTTATAGCCTGGTGGACTTCTGTGCCAACTATATCCCATGCAAACTGTTTACAAACAGCAAAGCCTGGTTGTGTTCTGATTCTGATATAACTTTCCTTAAGGCTGAAGGTGCTGGCATGCCATAGAATTTTTCCCACGTCAAGAAATGATCTTCTCTCCTTTTTTTTTCTTTAAGTCAGAGTCTTTCCCTTAAAGATAAGACTGGCCTTTAAGTCATGATGTTGCTCAGATTGTCCTTAAACTTTTCATTCTCCTGTCTCAGCCTGTAAAGTGCTGGGAATTGCATGTCTATACCACCATACTCAGCTTCCTTTGGCTTTTTTTTTCTTTTTAAAGTTGATGTCTCATGAATATGGCAGACTGGTGTCTCATGTATGACAGGCTGACCATGAACTTTTTATCTAGCCAAGGATAACCCTGAACTTATGATCCTCCAACTTCCACCTTGCAAATTCTGAGACTACAGATGAGTACCACCACATTTAGATTATATAGTGCTGGGAATTGAACCCAGAGCCTCCTGCAAGTTAGCTAAGTATTCTACCAGTTGAGGATATCTTCAGTTCCCTTCTGCTTTAAAAAAAGAAAAGATTTTTTAAAAAAGTGTATGTATTAGTATGTGCACATGAATGCAAGTTCCACAGAGGCCAGAAGATGTCATCCTCAGGAGCTGGAGTTACAGGCAGTTGTGGGCTATCTGATGTCAGGTTTTCTGTAAGAGTAGTATTGTTCTGAACTGCTGAACTATCTCCCCAGACCCTGCTTTTATTTTATTTTGAGAGAAATTATAATTTAACTCAGGCTGTCCTTGAATTCACTGTAAAAGACTCAAACTCCTGATCCTGCTGCTCCTACCATACAAGTACTGGGAGTGCAGGCATGTACACAATGTCCCATGCCCAAGTCCCTTCTGATATTTTTTAATACCTCACCATGGCAAAAATAGCTCATAACTCATGTATTCTAGAGGTAGTGACTGACAGCTGCCTAAGCACCAGGCATTCTTCACTGTCTGCTTCTGGCTGTGGAAACAAAATAATGACCTGTCTCCTGCTGCCATGCTTTCCCCACTGTGATGGACTAAACTCTTATATGTGGACCAAACTAAACATTCCCTTCCTTAAATTGTTTTGCCAGGTGTTTTATAACAGCAACAAGAAGAGTAACTTGTATAGCAAGTAGCTTGGCCACATAATAGCAGGTGACTTTTATGATTCAAGGGCTCATGTTGGGCAAAGATCCATTTTGGCCACACTGGTCAGATTTTATTGCTTCTGGGCTAAATGGTTTAGGCTGAAGATTCTAATGTCTTGATTTCCTTGGCCTGGAGATAGAGGAGAAGTGTAGCTGGACAAATTCTTCCTGTTTGCCTGGTCCCTAATAACCAGTGAGAGGCTTAATATTAATTACAAACTGTTCGGTCTATGGCTCAGGCTTATTACTCGCTAGCCCTTACATCTTAAATTAACCCATTTATATTAATCTATGTATCAATATGTGCCTTTCGGCTTTACTTGTGTTCTATTACATCTTGCTCCTCTGCTGGCTTGCAGCTTCTCCTTGGCTCCACCTTTCTTCTCTTGTATCTCTGCTTAGATTACTTGCCTTGCTCTATCCTGCCTTGCAATAGACCAAAACATCTTCTTTATTAACAAATGGTAATAAATCATATTCACAGTGTACAGAAAGACATCTCACATTAGAGAAGGATCTGCAAGTCTCTGGAATATGCTGTGGCTACCTCCCACACAATCAACCAAGAGATGTAACTTCCATGTGTGTTTTTTAAGTCAAGTGAGAAAAAAGAACACTAAGAACACTAATACACATTTACACACACACCATCAGAATGTTTTCTATTTCAGATATGTGCTTCTGAAATAAGTTTTTAACACATTAGGATTTAACAGAAGACATAAAAAGTTCTAAATTGAAATCTGGAAATGTCTAGGGGTTTGCAGGTGAGAAAAACCATCCTTAAGACATTCAGGCCTGAAATATTTAAAATCAAAACATATAACCACATAGACATCATCTGCAGTTTATTTTAGCAATGACCTTAATAAGTGTATGCTATTTTTACCAGATGGTGATGTGTATGCCTTTAATCCCAGCATGTGGGAGGTAGACGCAGGGGATCTCTGTAAGTTTGGGGCCAGCCTGGTCTACAGAGTGAGTTCCAGGATAGCTAGGACTACACAGAGAAACCTTGTCTCAAAAACAACAAACAAAAAGTGTATGCTATTTTTACAGATAACCCAAATATTAACATATATATACACAGATGCATTATATAACTTCCCCAGCACCCTACCAAATCCAAGGCTTCCATCCTCAATTGTCTATTTCCAAGTCTACTCTCTGCTTTATTATTTTGAGATAGTCTTTAATGAGCCTGAAACTAAGCTGATAATCATGATTCTTCTGTCTCTGTTTTTCCCAGCTCTAGGGATAAATTCAGGTGTGTACCCATGTCCAGCTTTATACAGTGTTGAGGATTTATGCTCAAGTCCTCATGCTTACACAGTAATTCTTCTCGCTCACTGAACCATATCTCCAGTCCAGACATCACCTATTTTGCAGCTGTACAACCATATACTCTTGGAGGTATTATTTTCAATATATTTATTTTTATGAGTTATCTATTTTTATTTTGTGTGCCTGGTATTCTGCCTGTGTGTATATCTGTATGAGGGTGTCAGATCCTCTGGACCTGAAGTTACAGACAGTTGTAAACTGTCATGTGGGTGCTGGGAATTGAACCTGGATCTTCTGGAAGAGCAGTAAGTGTTCTTAACTGCTGAGCCGTCTCTCCAGCCTCCAATATATTTATGTTTTAAAGTCAACTTTAAATACTGCTTTTCTGAAACTTCACCCAGTCAGAACTTAGCCTTAATCATGATGTTCCATACCTAACTTTATTTTATTTAGGTGCCTTTGCTTGATACACTGTGCTATAATTCGAGTGTGTTCTCCTCAATCTTCATATGTCAAAAACTATTGACCAAATTTGTGTTAGTGGTGTTAGGATTTAGGATCTTTGTGAAGTAATTGGACCTCAATGATACCATGGGAGTGGGGTCGCCATAGTAGAATCAGTAGCTTTATAAAAAGAGGAAGAGGGATCCACGTGATTTTTCTGTGAAGATCATTGCCAATTTTTTCTTCTTTCTTCCTCCGTCCCTCTCCTTCCTGACCCCACCCTCTGACTTCTTGAGACAAGATCCTATTATGTAGCCAAGGCTGGCCTCAAATTGGAGAATCCTCCTACCTGAAGTTTCCTTACTGCTGGGATTACAGTCATGAATCATTATCCTTAATTTTAAACATTTATTTATAGATTAACATTTATCAAATATTCTGCTACAACAACATAAAGTAAAAAATTTTGGAGGGATAAAACAAAATATCTTTGCCTTTGTTGGCTGGTGCAAAAAAATCCTTAACTGAAGAACATATAATTTAGTTATTTGGGTTTTATTGACGTCTGTTTTAGTATTTGAGACAGGGTCTCAGTATGTAGCCCAGGTTACCCATAAGCTCTCCATCTTCCTGTCTCAGCCCTGAATACTGGAATTATAGGGGTGAACCACTATACTTGACTTAAAGTTGTATAGTTTTTCTGTGATCAAATGCATAGCATGGGCTGGGGAGATACTCAGGAGAAGTGCTTGCTGAGCAAACCTGAGGAGCTGAGTTTGATCTCCTGTTCTGAATGAAAGCCTTGCATTGTGGTACATGTCTATAACCCCAGCAGTGGACAAAGGACAAGAACAGCTGGTTCCCTGGAGCTCCCTGGATGGCCAATCTAGTTGAATAGGTGAGTTACAGGTTCAGTGAGTGTCTTTGACTCAAAGCATAAAATGGAGAATGACTGAGAAAGACATCCAGTGTCAGTCTCTGGCCTCTACATACATAAGCACAAATGTAAACTTCCACTCACATGCATACACACAAACATGTACAAACATACACCACCACATCTCACAAAAATGCATAGCCTTAGAGGGATCATTGGGCAGGTTTTGACAAAAGCCCACATCTATGTGTGCCTAGTTTCTTTCGATCAAAGTGTGAAACACTTCTGTAACTTGTCTCTTTTATTCAGGCTCTTAGGACAAACACCAGTTTGAGCCTTCACTGTTACATCATAAAAGCTGACTAGTGTCATGAAGATTCTGGCTCTGTCTGACTAGTTCAGTTACTGCTACTAGAATCCTCATGGCTGCTCATGCCTAAAGCCTATAGCTTATTTTTTTTGTTGTTGTGGCCTACCTCCTTCCTCAATATAACATTGCTCTTCCAAGCAGATTTCAGAGTATTTGAAGCAAATGATCTGGCTGCTATGTTGCAATGCCAGTGAACATTAATATTTTTAAGTGAGCCTACTGGTCTCTGTTCACATCCCATCCATTATGTTTATACTGCTGTTCCCAACTGTGGGTCTTGTCTTGTAACTCCTTGCATTTTTAGGCACTTGATTTGGGTGTTGGGAACTGAACTGGAGTTTTCTGGAAGGGTAGTAGCCACTCTTCATTGCTAAGTCGTCTCTCCAGCCTTTCCACTATTCTTTTATGGCCCATTGTAGGCATTTATACACACAGTTAACTTTGCACACACTGCTTATATTCCTCCTAGGTACTTTGATTCTCTGTCTTTGTTCTGCCTACATTGTTAGCTTCTTTAGCTTTATGTACTAGAGGAGATGGCGTCATGGAAATAAGGGAGAGAATGTTTTTCCAGGAAGAAAGGCAGTGTTTGTGCTAATGTGTTTGCTCCTTTTGTTTTCACATTATGAATGCATGAGTGATCATGGTTCTTTCTGTTCATGGGCTGTTAGGAATACAGAGTCCTTCCTTAATAAGTAGATGTTACCTACAGGTTGAATCATGGATGATAATGATTGTATCTTGTATTTCCTCTTTTGCTTTCTTTTGCTCTCTCTGTCTCTCTGTCTCTCTCTCTGTCTCTCTCTCTGTCTCTCTCTCTGTCTCTCTCTTTCTCTCTCTCTCTCTCTCTGTGTGTGTGTGTGTGTGTGTGTGTGTGTGTGTGTGTATGTGAATGTGGAGGTCAGACAGAGGATAACATTGAGGATCAACTTTAAGAACATCATTCACTTAACCACTTTCTTTGGGAAAGTTTCTGTTTTAACTAGAGTTCACTAATTAGACTAGAATGGTTAGCCAGTTAGTCTCAAGGGTTGCCCTGTCTCAATTGCTTCAGCACTGGGATTACAGAAGTGTACCACCATGGTTGTAGCAGAACTAATGCACTGACCAATTTGTCCAATAAATCAGCTCATTGATTTTTTGAGATATATCATAGAGAAAAACAAGTTATTTAAAGACAGATCTAAATTCATCTTTATATTATCTTCCTGTCATTTAGCAAAAACTTTGGCATTACAGTAGGAGCTCTTTAAGTGCTAATTTTCATTGAAAATATAAAATAAAGAGGGGGCTAAGGGTTCCACACTATCTATGGTTATTACAATAAACCTGTTTTAATGTAGAATTATTATTACAGGTCTGGAGAGTTGGCTCAGAAATTAAAAGCACTGGTTGTTCTTTCAGAGGTCCTGAGTTCAATTCCCAGCACCCACATGGTGGCTCACAACCATTTATAATGAGATCTGTTGCCCTCTTCCAGTGTACAGGGATACATGGAGGCAGAATGTTGTATACATAATGAATAAATAAATCTTAAAAAATTATTACTATATAATGAACTTTGCATAAGTGTGGAGAAAAAGGAGACTTATTTCTGACTTTCAGAAGTGCTGTTTCATTTAAAACATCATGAGTTTGTGAGAGCCTGCTGAAGAGGTTATAGCTGGGAGCACTGGAGCATGAAAAAATGGAATCAGTGAACATCTTGGGAACCTTTGTGCTTCTGGGGATCTGTCTGAAGACTGTTGTCACTGTCATAACAGAAGGAACAGATGAGATAAAATTAATGATCCTTCACTTGCCTCTTTCCATGCTGACCTCAATCTCACTGTGTAGAAACTCAAGATTTATACATTCTTCAAAAAGCAGGTAACAAAAAAGGCTCAGGGAAATTAAAGAGCGAGAGAGGAGGGAATGTTTTTTGTATTGATTTTTCTAGCATGAATGTTGCTGTTGTTGATTATACTAATCGCTTGCATTTCCTGTGAAGAGTAGCTCACTGTTTCTCTTACCACTGTGTCTTTTTCAAAAGCAGATAAATGGCCACACTCTTGTCTTCTGCCCCAGTAAATGACTTCATAGAAGTCTGGAAGGATCCTGCTACCCCCATCTCTGGGCTTTTTTTAATTTGCATGCATCCTCTTGGATCTCTCTTGGCAAATAATGATGGGTAAGCACAAAGAGATACAACAAGAAAAATGCAGCATCAGTCCAAACATATTCTTATTTATTTATTGACAGTGTCATGTTGCTCAGGATAGTCTTGAACTCACTATGTACCCTAAAAGGACCTTGAATTCTTCATCCTCCTGCCTTCACCTCTAAGGGGCTTGTGCCACCAGGCCTAGAATATGTGGTGCTGTAGTTGGAACCCAGGGTTTCATGCTTGCTAGGCAAATACTTTGCTAACTGGGCTATATCTGCTAACCTCACATCTGACATATTCTTGAGAGGATGCCTAACCATTTTTCAACACCCCCTCAACATCCTTCAATACAGTCCCCAACAAACAAAAAAGGATCAGTCTCAATAGACTGAGGTTGGGGAGCTCTGAGCTATACAGATCCACATGTTGGGGTCAATGTGACACAATTGATAAATGACTCAAAATGCTTTATATTTGGGTACTCTGTTGGGGATCAATGCTCAGGCAAGCATCTGCCACCAGCCAGTTTCATGACCACAAAACCAAACCAGATTCAGGTATGCTGTTTTGGGGCACCAAATCCCCTCACAATAAGGGAAACTAAAATTACAGATCCTGGCTTCTGGTCCATCAAGTAATCATTCTTGCTTCAGATGGTTGGGATTATTTGATTCACATTTTTCCTTATGTTTAGATTTTATTTGGCACCTTGTGGAAAAGGCACTATTTTATGTTTTAAAGCACAGTTACATCTCAGCATTGTAGTTTGAATGAGAATTGTCTCCCATAGGCACATGTGGTTAAGTACCTGTCTCCAGCTGGTGGACATGTGGAAGGTTGTAGAAACATTAGGAGGTGGAGCCTCAGTGGATAAAGTGGGTCACTAGGGTGTGCCCTGAAGCTTTATTAATTAGCCTCACTCCCCATCCTCTTTTTGCTTACTGATTGTAGATATAATGTGACTCTTCATGTTCCATTGCCATATGGACTGTATCATCCCTTCTTAAAGTTAAAAAAGCAGTTATGTATATGAGTATTTGTCTGTGCTGATGTAAGTGTACTATATATATACAGGTGCTCAAGGAGCACCCAGAAGAGGTGTCATATCCCCCTTGAAAGTGGAGTGATAGTTTTGAACTTCTATGTGGGTACTGTGTACCTAACCTGGGTCTTTGACATATGCTCTTTGCTTTTGAGTTACTTCTCCAGCCCCATGTATCTCTTCTTAAACTATGACCCTAAGTAAACCCTTCTCCATTTAATTGCTTTGGTCAGGGTATTTTATCAAAGCAATGAGAAAAGTAATGGTGCCTTACTTTTTTGTTGCCTTAGGTGAACAGTCTGGGACTTGATGAACTTTCAGAGTTCCCTAAACTGAAAAGACTTTCAAGTCCTACCTTGTTTCATTTTAGTGGGCTGGGCTATCATTTAGTGGTAGAACATCTGCTAAGTGCACAAAGCCCTAAGTTCAATTCCCCGAAAAGCATACAAACACACACCCACTCACCACTACTACCACCATCACCACCAGCAACAATAAAAAAGAGAGACTATAATTTAAAATAAAATTTCAAAACTAGGGATGGTGACATAGGCTTGCAATTCCAAGACTCAGGAGACTGAGGCATTACAAGTTTGGGGTCAACTAGGGCTGCACAGTAAGATCTTATCTTAAAATAAAAATGATGGTGTGGGTCAGTGGTAGTGGTGCACACCTTTAATCCCAACACTCAGGAGACAAAGGCATGCAGATCTCTGAGTTCCAAGACACTCAAGGCTACAGAGAAACCCTATCTCAAAACAAACCAACAATGACAAAATAAATAAGTAAAATTTTAAAAATGGAAGCAATAAAAACTTCAGTCCTTCTCCCAGAAAAGGGCTTGGCACAAGTTCATCTCAGTTTCTCTCCATGTATGTGCATATCTTGGAGGCAACACTGAAGTGAACTAACAGGACCTGCAACATGTTGTAAGGGCCAATGTGCATTTAGTACCCCTGAGATAGATGCTTGTGCTTAACTTCTAGAGCCCCTCTTTTCCATTTTCTAATTATTATTATTGACATCATCATTATTATTACTGGAATCAGGTTTTGGGAAATATAATTGTGATCAAGATGTGTTGTAGCTCACTGAAGATAATAGATTATGCTAAAAATGTTTATTGAGATTGACAAAATCAGAGCCCCAGATGTTCTACAAGGAAATTCCCAAATCTAGTTTGTTCATTTACTCACCTGTTCATTCCGTCCTTCCTTATTTCCTTCCTTCATACCTTCCTCCCCTTGTTTCTGCTTCCTTTCTTCCTCTTTTGTTCTTTCTTTCCCTCTTACTTACTTCCCTTTCCCACCAACCACCTCCCTCTGTTCTTTACTCTTCCTTTTGTGTGTATGTGTGTGTTCATGTGCATATAGGTGCGTATTTGTAGAAGCCAAAAGTCAACCTCAGGGGTTGCTCCTCAAGAGTTACCCACATTGATTTAAAAATTTTATTATTATTATCATTATTTTTGCAGATATATTATTGCGTGCATGTGTGCGTGCGTGCATGTGTGTGTGTGTGGGGGGTGGTCGTACGTGCCACAGCCTTTGTGTGGAAGTCAGAGAATAGCTTTGTTAATCAGGTCTTTCCTTCAAACATGTGGGTTTCAAGGGTTGAACTGTTTGTCAGGTTTAGACAGCAAGCTCTTTCCTAGCTAAGCCATCTCATGGGTGGGCTCTACCTTGTTTTTGGAGACAGAGACACATACTGGATATACAAACTTGCAGATTAGGCTACACTAAGCACACAGTGAACTCCATGGATTTCTCTGTCTCTTCAATACTGGGCTGCAAATACATAAGATTGTGGTGGGTTTTTACCTGGGTGATAGGGGTTCAACTCAGGTCCTCCAGCTTGTAGTACAGATACATTCTGAGCTACCACCCTAGTTCCCATAAACTCTTTCTGATCCACAAAAGTCAGTTATAAGCACAGAAAGTTAAGTAGTTTTCCACATTGGACCTCATTAACTCTTTTTCCTTGGAACCCTGGAGGCATTTAGAAACATCTTCCAGATGTTCTCATGGTTCTACTTGGGTTTGATGATGATTATTTCTTACTTAGAGGCTGCCTGCTAAAACTTGATCAGGTAATTTTTGTGGTGATTCGTTTTCTCTGTTCCTCTTTTTTTGCTTGCTTTGATCCTTAGTTTGTGTGGCAGCTACTCAAATAATAAGACTGGAAAGTCATTCCTACTTAGTAATCTTGTTTTGAAACTCAACAAGTTCCTCTGTGAAGCCCTGTCAAGAAGCAATCACTAAGCCTAGCAAGCAGACAGAACACATATTCAATTGTTTGTATTCAAATTGGTCTCCTTCATGTTAGAAGTAGAATTTTGTGGTTTTGCTCCCACCCTTTCACTTCAGCCTATTCCAGGAGTGGTGCCATATGCCTTTAGTCCCAGAACTTCGGTGGCAGAGGCAGGGGAATCCAAGTTGCATTCAGATGGAAGATACTGGGCTAGGGAATGTAGCTGGATGGATACAGTGCTTGCCTAGCATGCATGAAACCATGGCTCTATCCTGAGTACTGTATAAACTATTTGTGATGAGTCATGCCTGTAATCAGCACTTAGGAGGTAGAGACAGGAGATTCAAAAGTTCAAGGCCAACCTCTTATCTTCCTTGTCTTTCTAAATTAACTTTCTGGCTAGCATACAAAGAAATGGTTTTCACTGTGAAATATACAGGGTTATACTTTGCTCTCATCCAGGACTCTGTCTCTTTCCACCTCTCTCTTGCTGGTCCTGTTCTTCCACCCACATAGCCTCTCCTTTCAAGATGTGTATATTCCATTATCATACTTTGTTCCCCCTTTCTCTTCATTTTAGACCTCTTTCTTCCCTTTACAGTCCTTTTTATATGTTCATGCTCTCCCTGCCTCAAATTCAGATTGTACAATGAGAGAAAGGATGAGATATTCACCTTTCTGAGTGTGGCTTATTTCCCTTAACATGATGATCTGTAGTTGCATTCATTTCCCTGCAAATATCATCATGTTATCTTCTTGAGAACTTCTTGAGAAAAAAAATCATTGTATGTACTACCATACTTTCTTTATTTGTTCATCTGTGAATGACCTCTAGACTTAGAGACAGAAATTCCCTAAGATGACCAGACAGACCGGCCTTGAACTCAGCTTGTGGTATGGGCAGACCTTGAATTTGTGATCCTCCTGCCTCAGCCTTTGGAGTATCTTTCAGTAGACTAGTTCATGAAACCTGGGGATAATATGAAATAAAAATCTCTATATTCCCAAAACTATTGCTATGGCTCCCTCCATAAACCCCAGGCAGTAGGGCAGGAAATTCAACTAGAGTATTAGCCCTAGAATCCATGTTTCTCACTGTGAAGGTAGGTATGTCTTAAAACCAGGAGTAGCCCACCATCTGGCATAAATAGGTTAATGGAGTGACTGGATCCTTTTATGCTGTTCTTGCAGTTTCCCTGTAGCTCTGGAAGTCAGCTATTTTTGGCAGCTGCCTTGGTTGGCATCCCCTGTGCCTTCAGATATTTATGAAAAGTGACTCCGTGCAGAGAACTCATGCTCCTGAGGTTCATATGGAGCTTAGGGCTGAGCTCCAAAGCAAACTGAGTTACACCCTATCTGCTGACCTTGATCACATTTAGGATAGGACTCTCTTGTCTCAGAATCTCCAAGGAGCCCCTCACTTTGATTAGTTCATCCTTCGACTAGACAAGGATTTCTTAATAATAACAGGCTATGAGATGCTGCTTTTCATGGGAGTTCCTTTGTAGTCCCTTGATACTTGTTTTTAGCTGACTCAGAATAGAAAAATAAAGAAGCCAAAGGCATAGAAAAAAGAAGAAAGAAGTTTAGCTACCCAGAGACACTGTGGGAAGACCCAAGGTTTTCTTGCCCTATAGTCCCCGTCCCTTTAGAGTTAGGGCCAACAGAATTCCTCTGTGAAGTGTATGAACTACAAGTTGTTCAGAGGATTATGAACATTTGTACAGTAAAAAAAAAAGACCCTGGGTGGTGCAGTGAGTAAAAGTTTGGGTTGTCAAGTCCAAGGACCTGAGTTCCATTCCTGGAACCCACATAATGAATGGAGTTAAACAAATTCCTGTAAATTGCCTTCTGCTGTCAAAAAACACACACGCTTTTCTTAAAATATAGGCTTCTCAGCACCCAGTGAATTTTACTTCCATTAGACCAGATAGATTGAAGATTTGTTGCCATTTTGCAGAGCTTCCAGAAACTCCTAAACAGTCAGCTATGCATCTCTCTTTTTTCTCTTCCTCTTTTGCCTTGGTAGTGGTTAGTTTGCATTTAGGCATTCTGGTGCTCTCAAATTTAGAATGCACTCATGATTTAAATAAAGGAACCAATACATTGTTTCAGCCAAAATTACAAATTTCAAAGAAGGCCTGGGGAGATAGCAGAGCTTTCCTTGCAAACACTAGGACCTGAGTTCAATCTCCATGTTAGAAAAAGAAAGGCCAGGTGTGATAGCAGGTCCCTCTAATCCCAACTCTGCATCCCTGATGCTTGGTAGCCATTGAGTGTAGCTTAATTGGTGAGCCTCAGGTCCCAGTGAGAGGTGGTAGACCACTCCTGACACTGGTAGTTAAGCTCTGGCCTCCACATGCAGGTATACACGTGTATTTTCACTTATATGAACAAACACGCATGCACGCACCAAAACAAAAACAGAGAGAGGCAAAGGAGGGGGAGAAAGAAAGAAAATTTTAGAGAAATCTGGCAACATTGGCCAAAGAGCATCCTTCAAAAAATGTTCTGACATCCCATCAATATCTGCAGTCATTACTCATCAATTAGAATATGACAAAGTAGTCACACACAATGACTTGTACTGGCAACCCCAGGTACTCAGGAGGTTGAGGCAGAGGGATAATTTGAGTTTAAGCCCAGATTGGGCAGTGTTTAAAAACATAAAAGGAAAATAATTAATTAGTTGATGAGCATGGGGAAGTGATTAACTAGAAAAGTACTGCCACACAAACATAGACTAGCATTCAGATCCAAAGCACTCACACAAAAAACTGGGTGGGATGGTAGCTGGCCTGAAATCCTAGTTAGGAAGCTTGAGAAATGATGATACCTGGGGCAAGCTGTCTGGCTAGGTAAACTAGCTGAATTGTTGAGCTCCTGATTCAGCAGGAGACTCTGCTTCATTAATTAAAGTGGAGAGTGATGGAGAAAGATACCTGGTATCAAGCCTTAGCTTTCTAATGGCATGCATTCACACATGCTTCTACACACTCTTACAAACATTCCCTTGCGCGCGCGCGCGCGCGCGCGCGCCCACACACACACACACACACACACACACAATTAATTAAGTGAAACACTGGAAATGTTCTGGCTTCAACAAGGGCAAGCTCCTTGTCATGAGTCTCTTAAGTACTGAGTATATGTCTTGATAAACAGAAGTAACAAAAAGACAGGATTTCAGACACCCAGCAATGGCAACAGCATGTAGTCTTATGCAAATCAGTCCCCTCCTGCCAAAGAATGATGCTGAGCTACAGTGCAAGAATTGTGCCAAGTCAGCACATCTTTCTCAAGAATAGAACAAAAACCATATCTCATGTGGAAGGTTTCCTACGGTCAAAAACAATGTCATTTTCTAAGTAGAGATAGGAATGTGATTCCTGAGTCTAAGCCATTTGCATTTGGAGGTTTTGCTTCTATCTAGCCAGTAGGTCTGTGTCCAGTTAGCTAAATACAGAGAACAAAGAGTGCTTGAAGGGCTTAGAGCAGGAGGATGTGATTTGCTTCTGTGTTTAACCCCAGAACCTCCGGTGGCTGAGCGGTGCTTTCGGGGCTGCAGGTGAATAGTCCAGTTTTGTTGCATAACTCCACACCTCTGTGGTAGGTGTTAGTGCCTTTAGAGCTATAGTACCTATAGTCTTACAGCCTACAGATGTGTAACAATAAGCCCAGCAATCAAGACAAAAGGGAGCCCATGGTTTCTCCAAGGAGAACTGGAGTGTCATTTTTTTGACACACACTGACAGCCTGGAGGTTAATTTTAAACACGGGATGTATTCTAGCAACCTGCAGTGTGTGCCATGAAACCTGGCCCTTAGTATCTCACCTTGGAATTCCAATACCCAGAGTCAGGCAGATTCAGTAGCTCAACTTCATGGTCACCTCATGCCCTGAAAGAATGATAACAGGTAGAATTAGCTTAGGGTGACAACCCTTTTCCATCACACCTTGCCTCTGCCAGGCCACATCACCCAGTTATGTTCAAAATCACCCACATATACTTTCAATATATTTTCAAGTGATGGACAAATAATACTCATTTATGTAATGTCTATTTTTTTGGACTCCACACATACATTAACAATTGCTAGGTTATTTTGGCTCTTTTTGTGAAGCAATCAAGAAATACATAACAGGGACAAAAAAAGAAAGAAATGCAATTGAAGAAAGGTCTGATGTCATTACATTAAAAAAGCCATCAAACATTAAAAAAGGAAAATGCTGGCATTGTAAACAGTGAAAAGCATTTTTAAATGTTAAATTTTAGCCCAAGAATTCAAGCATGGTGGGGTATTAGGGTTCTCTAGAAAAATAGAACCTACAAGGATGAATATATATGTATATATATTAGAAAAATGAATTTATTAGACTGCCTTGCATACCTGCACACTGAGAGGCTGAGAACTTGGTAGCTGCTGCTTGGCCTACCAACCTGGACACCTCAGCCGTCCCCAGCAAAGAATGGCAGCACCAACAAGGTAGATACACTCACCAGCAAGAAGCAAAAGTAGGCAGACCAAACCTCTGTTTCTCTTGGGACCTCTTTATATATATGTATGAGCCATTGTCAAAAGGTATCACCCAGTCTGAAGGAGCATCTTCCTTCCACTGCTAATTCTTCCTAAACAAGTCTCCACAGACCTGCCTGTCTCTTACTTGATTCCAGATCCAGTCAAGTTGACAATCAAGATTAACCATCTCAGGTACTGGTTGTTCCAATTACTCAGGAAGCTGAAGCAGTGAGATCATCTTAGCCTAGTAATTTGAGAAAGGCCTGGGCAGTAAGGTAAGACCCTGCTTCATCAAACAAACAAGATTATGCATGGCTTATAATTAACTGGGAACCATAGAGCTTGGGTTTGATAGTCTGCCATCTCCAGCCTGAAATTCTTGATTATTGTCTCTGAGTTGGTGATTTGAGAGGGCAGGGGATATAGCTGAGTGGTAGAGTCCTGACTTCAGTACCCGTCCATTTTTCCTAAGTTCCCTGGAGCTTCCATTGCTGCCCTACCTGTACTGTGCCTGCTCCATTCCGCCACAATCCACACGCTGATGTCTTTAGAGACCGTTTGATCTCTTCTTTCCCTGATCCTGTCTTTTCATATGCCACAGACTGGCCATGTGTGAAGAGCACAGTGTAGCTAAGCTGGGGACAGTATGTCTCTTCTGCATCTCAAAGAGTCCCTGGCATAGTTCCATCAGACTGCTAATGCCTGTGTAGTTGTGTGCAGATGCCAATCTTTGGAGGCCAGAAGAGGGCATTGGATCTACTGCAGCTGGAGTTATGGGGGTTGGGAACTGATTGCTTAGACTGGCTGGCCAGCAAATCCCAGACATTCGTCTCTGCCCCAACTCCTGGGCTTCTGAGCACAGGTGCTACCTTTCTCATCATTTTGCTGGGGAAATCTAACTCGAGATCTTATACTTCACCAACTGAGCCATCTCTCCAGCCCCTGAATTGTGTCTTTCCCTACTTTTTTCTTCTGTTTCCTCTCCTGGAGCTCTTTGGGAGCTGTCATCTCAGTGCAACTGAAGACAGTCAGCTTAAATCACTTGCTTGCAAGATATCTTAAGAACATTTTTGTTTCATGTAGCTCAAAACTGTAAAGAAAAATTACAGTTCTGTCTAAATGTCCCCAAAGGACATTTAGCAGTATTAGTAGGCAATTTTGCTTGTGACAACTGGGGACACTATTGACATATACACAGTAGTGACCAGGCATGCTATAAAACACCTTATAGTATATAGGCCAACTCCACCAAAAAGTGTCCAACCCAGACACCCATACTACCAGGTCTGACTTAAAATACATAGCCAGCGGGAAAACTTTTATTTTTATATTTATGTGTGTATTTATTTTTTATTGCATGTGTGTGGATGCACATGCAGAGGTCAAAAGCAACCTGTAGAAGTTATCTTTTTTCTTCTATTATGTGAGTCCTAGGGACTGAACTCAATTTGTCAGGCTTAGTGACAAAGCAGTCTCACCTGCTCCCAACAGGAGGACAAACTTGATGAGTGTGGTCAAAAATATAGAGCACTTTACATATTTGATCACTGTCCTTGTCTGGGGTCCACACTCATCTTTTCTATATCATCTCCACTCAGCATGTTCAATGTTGAAACACATAAAACACATGTGAAAAACATTTTTTAATGTTATATGATTCCTCTTCTCATCAAATCATCTATTATGGCTTCCCTAGGAGAAGCACACATGCATCAGAATGTCAATATTAACTTACAGCAGAATGCCTCCCTAGGGGTGATGATGGTTTGTCTGTAATAATAAAAATAAAGACAAAACAGTAGGTACTTACAATGTGGACATATGCACAGTGTACTCAAAGAGTACTGGCCTTCTCCATCCTTGCCTGCAGGGTAGATTCCCTGGGGAGTTTTAAAATATTCAGATAGGCACATCAAATATTCAGAGAGCAAGAAAATCCTAGCCTTAGTGTTGTTAAAGGTTCTGGAGAAAATCTCTATCAGCTATTTCAAGCTGGAGAATCATGGCAGAGGATGAAGTCAGGGTGTCTAAATCCATCATCCACTAGGCTACCACATCCAGGAAGAGAGGATCAGATTGGGGCTTGAAGGGAGGAATTTCCTCCAGGAGCAGAAAATAGTCTGTCAGGGAGAATGGTATGGTAGATGTGAGCAGAGAGGGTCAGTAGGGAGCCTGGAGTGGATCAAACAGCAGAGAGACACACATTATAGTGAAGATACCTTATGGGAGCCAGGCCTGTGCCATTTTCAGACTAGGGCAAGAAGATAGAAGCAAAGCTAGCCTGTGTCTGCCAAGAGGTACCTTGAATTAAAATCAAGTCCAAAGAGGCACTATTAAGACAGGAGCCCTCCAGCTAGGAGGGTGCAGTGAGCAGGTGCAGATTTGGGGGACTAAAAAGTGGTCACCAGAGGCTGTGGTCTAGGGCTCTGACCAACACTTCTGCATGGAGAAAGACTTGCCTCTGCAGTCTACCTTGAACAAGTCTTCGACAACAGGAAATCAAGATTGTACAATCAGTATTTCTCACTCTGAGATATTATTGCCTGGGGTCTTACAGTGTGTGTATGGAAGAGATGCAGCTTGAACACCGATAATGCAAAAATCAGATGTGCTCTAAGACATCAAATATATTTTAGTTGTGCCAGATGTGATGGTACAAGCCCTTAATCTCAGCACTTGAGAGGCAGAGGATCTCTGTGACTTTGAGGCCAATCTGGTCTACAGAATGAATTTAAGGACAGCCAAGGCTACACAGAGAAAACAAAACAGACAAACAAAAAACCCAAGGCCTGGAAACATAGCTCAGCCATTAAAAGCTAGGCTCAAAACCAAAAAAAAAAAAAATTTTAGTTGAGATATCAGGGGAAAAATCCATAACATGTGACTTTGTTTCATGCATTAAATTATAACAAAATAATATATCAAAATACCTTCAGGCAGATGACTCAGTAGATAAAGCATGTGGAATGCATAACGACTTCACTTGGGCTACTCAACACCCGTTTTAAAAAGTGTGTTTGTGCGGTAGCCATTTGTAATCCCAGGGCACAGGAGGTGGAGACAGAACAAACCAGGGGCAAGCTGGCTAGATAAACTAGGAAAACCAGAAAGGTCAAGGTTCAGGGAGGTACCCTGCCCAGTAAACTGACATTCACTTCAGGCCTCCATAGGCACACACATATATATGTGTACCTGCACACAGACATTCAGACAAGTCCACACACACAATATTCTACACATACACATGCAAAGTGTGACTGGTAAAATGGCTCAGCAGGAAGGTGTGCTTGCTGCCAGACCTAATGGTCAGAGTTCAATCCCGGGACCTCACTCCCAATTCCTGAAACTTGTACCCTGACTTTCACATGCATGCAACACCCATGCCCTGTTCCTAATAAATAAATGTTTTAAAATGAAAACAAAAATTACATTCAGGATATTTTGAGTAGGTTACTTATGAAAGAGCAAGGAATTTAGAGTTTAATTGCTTTCCCAAGATATCTCATTAGCTATATGCAAATATTTAAAAAATCCTATCGTCTTTTGGCAAGTGAATTTCAGGTAAGCTGAGGTAATTAGAGAGATGCAGGAAGAAATAGCAAGTCCTTTCTAGCTTCTCCTCAGAGCACTTTTACCTACTTCTCTTACAAAATCTTGTTGGTGAATGAAAAAAGCTAAAACTTTCTCTTTCTTTCATTATTTTATTTTCTTTTTTTCTGGGTTTTTTTTTTGTTTTGTTTTTGAGATAGGGTTTTTCTGTGTGACAGCCCTGGCCTTCCTGGAACTTGCTTTGTAGACCAGATTAGCTTCAAACTCACAGAACTCTACCTACCTCTGCCTCCCAAGTGCTGGGATTAAAGGCATTTGTTATCATGCCTGGTAAAAAGCTGAAATTTTCCCAAAGTTTCTGGTAACCTTTGTAAAATCAAGATTCTCAGCCACAGTAGGTTTTGTTTGATTGGTTTTTTTTTTCTTGAGACAGGGTCTCACCATCTAGCTCTGGCTGTCTTGGAAAACATTATGTACACCAGGCTAGCCTCAGACTCAAATATCCATCTGCCTCTGCTTCCCTACTGCTGGGATTAATGTTGTGAGCTATCATACCTGAGTAAACCTCAGCACATTTGATATCTGGGGACCAAGCATTCTCTGTGATGGACCCAATCTGCATTTTATTTTATACCACTCCTTCCCTAGCCCTGTCTGACGACCTAAAAATGTCTCCAGACATTGCCTAATCTCCTTTCTGGGGCAGAAACACCATTGGCCAAAGGCCACTGGTCTAGACCAATGTTTTTCAGCCTGGGGAGAGTATGTCCTGAAAAAGGGCTGGTTGTGAAGACAGCTGTGAGTGGTGACTAGCATTGAGAAAAATGAAAGTGTGTCAACAAGAAAATGGCAGAGCACTCGTAGACATAAGGGGAAGATTATTTCATTAGCACAGTGCACATGGCAGCTGCACGTGTGTATGTGAGTGGGTCTTATATTTCCACAGGAAATACATGTCTCACTGAGGCAGGTGATTGATTCTCCCTGAAAAGAAACTACCACAGTGTTCAGCTATATGAAATGAAATTAACTGCAGTAAAACCTGAATTGTAGATCTAGAAAGGAGAGGCTAATCCCATCAACCCCAAATGAGTTCAGTTTGTGGTCAAGTACATCACAGCAAGATCATCATGGCCCAGAGCATTGTGAGAACTTGCCAGAAGACATAAAAGTATAAAACACTGGCAACCAAGTGCATACACCACATGCTGAAGGCTTAGACCTGGGTAAGAAAGCATATAAATGATCTGAGAGAAATCAGTGTCCAGCAAACATCTTCTGTAGCCTGTGCTAGTTTGTGAGTGGTCAGCTTGATGGTCTTTTGGCACCAAGGGTCCTTTTTCTCTTAGAGGTAGTACCACCAAGAAGGAAACGTTAACGTTTTTAGCAGTTGGTGATACATTCATGTAATCCTAACTCCTGAGAAGTGGAGAGAGAATGTATGATCAGGGAGGAGTTCAAGGTCATCCTCAGCTACACAGCAAGTTTAGGTTCATCCAACATGGATTACATGAGATCCTTTTTCTCCCTTTCTTTTTTCCCCTTCCTCCCTTTCTTTTTCCATTCCTTCCTTTCTTCCTTCTCTCTCTTTTTTTTTGAGACAAAGTTTCACTGTATAAACAGTCTGGCTGTCCTGAAACTTGCACTATAGACCAGGCTGGCCTTGAACTCACAGAGATTTGCCTGTCCCGCCCCAAGTGCTGGAGATCCTCTTTCAAACACACCCATTAAAGTTGTTGCAACCATTGTGGTGGCACATATCTGTAATTAATTCTAGGAGTCAGGAAGCTGAGGTAGAAAGACAGCAAAGTCCAGGACACTATGGCTTGTATACTGAGAATCTTTATTTTTATTTATTTAGAAATTTCTAAAAAATATTTATTTTAAATGAATTGGTGTTTTGCCTGCATGTATAACTGTATAACTGTGTAATGGTGTCAGATCTTGGAATTACACACAGTTGTAAGCTGCCATGTACATGCTGGGAATTAAACTCAGGTCCTCCAGAAGAGCAGTCAGTGCTCTTAACCGCTGAGCCATCTCTTCAGCCCCCTATTTAGGAATATTTTTTAATGAGATTTTTTTTTCAAAAGAAAACTATTGTGATAGATTACATGCTATAAGCTCACATACTCCAAGAACATAATCCATTGATTTGTTTTTAGTAATATGTAGTTATACAATACCAACCACAGTCTTATTTCTGAATGTTTCTGGTACCTAAAAACCAAAAAACCTGAAGCTCTCTAAAAATCACTTATCACCTTTTTCTGGTAGTAAAGATTCTGTGGTCTTTCCTGGACATTCCCTACCAATGGAATATATATCCTTTTGGGTCCTAATATGTTGTTTTGAGATTCAACCTCCTCATGGAATGTCTTGGTAATTCCTTTTATTAGCTGAATTATATTCCCCTGTATGGGCACACCACATTTTATGTATCTATTTGTTCACTAATACACTTCCTGATTCTTTTTAGTTTTGAGCTCATGTGGCTAGGACTTCCATAAACATTTGTTTTCCTTTTTCTTGAGTAAAGATGGTTATGGTGGTCTGAATGAAAATGCCCCGTCATAGGCTCATATATTTGAATACTTGGTCCCCTGTTGGTGGAACTGCTTAGGAGACATGGCTTTGTTGGAGGCGTGACCTTGGTAGAGGTGGTATGTATTGTGGAATATTCCTTTACACCTTGTAAAGATTGATTTAATAAAAAGCTGCATGTCCAATACCTAGGCAGGATTTCGAGGCACAGAGGATGCTGGGAGGAAGGGCAGAGAAGCCAGCCACATTCAGAACGAGTAGGACACACAAAATAGGATAGAGGTAAAAGCCATGTGATAGAGCACAGGTTAATAAAAATATGGGTTAATTTAAATTTTAAGAGTTAGTTAGGAATAAGCCTAAGCTATTGGCTGAGCTTTCATAATTAATAAGATGTCTCTATGTGAAAGCTAGCAAGTGGGATAGAAAAATCTGCCTAGAGGTGTCACATTGGTAGAAGGCTTTGAGGTTTCAAAATCCCATACTATTCCAACTTAGCTCCCTCTGCTTTTTTGTAGTGTTTCAAGATATAAGCTTTCAGCTACTGCTTCAGCTCTGTGCCTCCTTGCCTTATGCCATACCCTCCCTCCCGCCATGGTGTTCATGGTCTCTAACCCTCTGAACTGTGAGCCCCAAGTTAAATTCTTTCTTTTACAAGTTGCCTTGGTCATGGTATTTTGTCATGGCAATAGAAAAATAACTGAAACTAGATTTATCAGCCCACAATCATTTGAGGCTTTATATTACCTTAAAGACATTCTTGGTGAAAAACTTAGGACTGTACAAGATCAATAAATGTTTGGCAAATAAAAAAAAGAAAAATAACTAAAACAGTGACACAAGTTCAGTGATTCACCCATTACACACGTGCTGGATTCTACCTATAGGGAGGCCCTGAACTTTTGAGGCCTGTGAAATTCAACAATAACAGGAGCTAACTGGATACCTGGATGCCCAAGTCTCATCCTACCATAGTGAGATCTGTGCCTTTCTTATATTGATATTCAATTTACACAGAACCAGTGGTATTGACCATTCTGCTTAAATGTACATTCATGTATGAAACATTGTACTTATCATAGAACATGACAGAAGGGAAATGATCTGACCCACTCTACAAACACTGAGGCTTTATAAGTTGTTCATGGAGTGTGATGCTCAAAGGTGTGGCCAGAGAGCTTCCTCCAAAGTTTTCTTCCAAAGCCTGGGGATGTTGGGATATTTGGGACTGTCTATTTCCTGGTCAGTCCCTTCAACTATTGGAAACTTGGTCAGTATTTTCTCCTTTTAATTCTACCCAGTTGCAGCTAGGCTTTCTGACCATGGCTGATGGCTATGTTTAAAGTGCTTGTCAAGTAAGCAAGAGGCCCTGAAGCCCACAAAAAGATGGACACAGTATCCAACATCTATAATGTCAGTGCTCACAGAGGTAGAGAGAAAGAAAAAAACAAGAACTAGAAAACCGAATTTTGTCCTTTGATCTTTGATCTCAGAATATGTACACAAGAGAATAGGAGAATAAAAACAAAACCAAACCAGGATTATACAGGCAGGTGAGGTAAACATTCTTATCCCTGACCTATATTTGTTTGTCACATTGAGACCTGTACAGGAAAAGACTACTTACATAATTACACAATCACACACTCTTTCTCCCACTTCTGAGTGCTCGGCAAGTGCAGGACCACTGAGCTGTAACCTCCTGCTATGAATTGTAGTTTTTATTGTCCTGAATCAAGCTTTCATATAGCCCAGACTGGAAACTTCTTTTGTTTTTAATGGCAATTTTCTTTTAAAACATTGTTTATTTCTCCTCCTTTTATTAAAAATAGATTGTTTTCTTTATCCTGATTATAGCTTCTCCTCTCTTTACTCATCCAGTTCCTCCTCAGGTCGCCTCCCATCCCAATCCACTCACTTTCTGTCTCTCCTTTGAAAAGAACAGGCTTCTAAGAGATAACAAAGCATATCAAAATAAAAGCTGTGTAATTGAGGATGACCTTGAAGTCCTGATCCTGCTGCCTCCACCTCTCCAGGGCTGTGATTACAGGTGTATGCCACCATGCTCAGGTAGAATCCAGTGCTGCCAACCCCAGGTTTCATGCATGCTAGCCAAGCGCAAGACCCACAGAGCTACATCCCTAGTCCATGTTTTAAAACTTTGAAACACTAATGCTCTGCAATTAGGAACGGCTAATACATTCTGGCATAGAAAATTCCACTGCCTTCAGTCAAAGTCTGACTTTGAAAAATATCTAGTGACCTAGAAAAATATTTTTACAGCTATGTAACCTAATCCCAGTGTTCAACTGCTTGCACAGAGCAAGCTCAGTTTTATTACTCACCTCCCTTCCCCCTCAACTGCCATTTTTGGATGGGAAAATGTTTCTGCACAGGGAAAGATCTTTAGATACAATTACACATTTGAGCATTCAGGCGCTCCCCGCTAAGCAGAACCCCCCTATTCTCCAGTTTCCCTATTTCACAGGGTCTCTGGGTTTCCCAGAAGGTCCTCAGCCCCTGTGGAGGCGGTGAACCCGGCAGTCTTTGAGGAGCCTAACCATCACAGCCCAGGCCCGGGTGGGGGCGGGGCGCTGAGACTGCGCAGCTCTTTGAAGATCCTCGGTAGAGCCTTCCCAGCTAGCGCAGGCGCAGGCTCTGACCTCTTAACAAAGAACAGGTTCTGCAGCCGCCCCTCCCCCACCGGGGAGGCGGAGGGACCACGTGACCTTTGGAAGCATGCGCTCGACAGCCCTCTGGGAGCCTGGCTGGGAACCGAGCA
>PVIH01022791.1:0-26339 GCA_004025045.1 Sigmodon hispidus | reverse complement strand
TCCTATAGATGGACTGGGGTTTGAAGGGTCAGTCCAGGGTGTTTCTGATCCCAAGCTGTTCAGTGGTTGTGGTTTGCTGCTTGGGCATGTTTGGCTTTTTTTCCTGTTTGTTTGTTTAGAGACCACTAGTGAGTGAGTACATCCCCTGCTTATCTCTCTGAGTTTGTGATACTTCGCTCAGGAGGATATTCTCCAAATCTCCATTTGCCTGTGAATTTTAGGATATCATTTTTTCTTACTGCCGAGTAGTATTCCATTGTGTAGATGTACCACAGTTTGTTAATCCATTCTTCAGTTGAGGGACATCTAGGTTGTTTCCAGGTTCTTGCTATTACAAATAATGCTGCTATGAACATAGTTGAGCTAATACCTTTGGAGTGATTTCACTTGATCTTAACCAAACTCCAACTAGGCCACATGCATCTAACAAGCTGCAGTGTTGGGCCTGAAAGACAATCTCATATCAATCCTTGTATGTATACCACCATCATTGATCCATTAGTACTGAAATTCTATTAGCATAGAAACTCATTGAAATCATGTTTACCCTTTTATTAACTTAAAATCATATTTATTTAACTAGATGCCTCATTAGCTTATTGAAGTCATTACTGCCTGTCAGTCAGAGAGAGCAAATGAATGAACACCCTTCACAACAGCAAAGGCAACAGGGCAGTAATTAATGACTGCTAATAGTAGCTTCATGTTCATGCACATTCATATTCAGATATGGAATACATATTGATGACTTTCAGGGAATAGTATTTCCCTTTACGGACCAAGAACACATCTACTAATAGTTTCTAACAACATACCTTCAATACCTGTTACCTAACTGGATCTGAATGATTTTATCAAATGCTTTACATTTATCTCATTTTGAAGACAAAAGCAAATACATCAAAGATGTTTCCTATACATAAATGTTTCAAGAGGCAGAAAGATTTGAGTTCTTATGTCAGGTAGCAGAGTCCTGTGGTTTATCTATAAAAAAGCAAATGTCCAAACACTTAAAGCCATAGGTGGAGAATCCAGTCTCTTTTGTGGTTGGACTTGGATATGATCCTCTTCTAGTGGATAAATATATTGCTTTAGTAAAACATGTATTTTGTTTTTATATGACCCTGAGAGAAATGTTAATTTGTGAGATGTTTTTTATCTGTGTGTGTGTGTGTCTGTGTGTGTGTGTGCGCGTACAAGTGCAGGTGCATCTGTAAGATTTTGTGTATGGCAGGAAGAGAACAATCTGGGGTGTTAGTCTTCTGCTTATACCTTGTTTGAGACAGGGTCTTGTTTTCCTGCACTAAGTCTGCACATTTCCAGAGTACCAAGTCCCTTCTCACTCCAGGCAGTAGGTACAGTAGGTATGATGGAACTATGGTACACTATTGTACCTATGGTCTTGTGTTTATGAAGATCTAGTGCATTTATGATCCTTACACTTGCACAGCAGGAGTTTAAACCTGAGCAATTCCTAGAGCCTGGCACGTGAGAGTTCTACAATCCTTAATGACAACATTTTTTTTTTCAATTAAAAAATCTTAAAATTAAAGCATTGCATTTTGTCTTATAGCCGAAAGGAAGCAGGAGAACCATTCTGTTGGAGTTCAGTGATAGGAAAAGGTATCAGTCTGTCTAGATATCCACCTGCTGAAAGCAAAAGATGTTGCATTTATGTATCAAGGTATTAGAAGTAAAAATATTCCACAGTATGCTGACCAGCCACCTAGGGAAGCAGATACACTTTGCAAATGTGCTTAAGAAAGTATTATTATTTTTATCATTGTCTTTAATATTTTTGTTACTCTGTCAATGGGAATAAAAAATCTAACCTACACAATGCTTAGGAGGAGAAAAAGAAGTCAAAGATAGTTGTTTGATCTTTTAGATAAGAACTTCTTTAAAAATATTTTATGTTTGTATTTAGTAGTGTATACACATGCATGCAGATGTGAAATATTCCTTCCTTTAGTTCAAATGGTTGACAGGAGTAATTAGACATTTTATTTCCTAATAAGTTATTATTTTTAAACACATTTGCCCCATAACCTGTTTTTCACCTTGACCTACATTAATTATCTTTCAAAACAAGGTCTTCTCTGACTGAAAGTAATTAGAGTTATGTGAAATTGACTAATGAAGTCCAGGCTCATTGTCATTCATATTCACACAGATTTATTGAAGTGTCAACAAAAGTGGGATTTGGAAGGCTACATCAAGCCTTTTGTAAATACCACATGCTTACATGTCTCAGAAAACATGTTTTTGAAATAGCTTAAACATTTCTAATAAGATATTTGATACATTTGTAACTAATTTTTACCCTAAGTTCTTCTGGGTACAGCTCAAATATAACTGATTGCATTTTTTAAAAGAATTATGGCAAGAATTTTTGTGTAATTAAGAATAATTATTCATGTTATTCAACTGATCTTATCATATTATTGTACAATAAAATAGATCTATCCACTGGATTATTTAGAATTAATACAAATATTCAAATTTGTAATATTCAAACAAATACAAATTTTCAACCATGTGGATCAGACAAATGATACCTAATTGCTGACATGGAAATCAGTAAAGGTATCTGTCTACTCTGGGATAAGTCTGGCTTGTCTTAGTTCCACAGTCGGCAGATGGGATTACACAGAGTATACAGATTCAAGAGAATCCCGATAACCTTATGGTAGTGCAACATGAGTCTAAGCAAGAAAAAATGCCCACATACAACATCTGTAATGACAGCCTGCCTCTTTCTACACTGTCTCATATATGTGAATATGGAACATTCAGAATGTGGTTCTCTTGACTTAAACTAAATTTTTATATTTCAGTAGTCACAGATTTATAGGTCTAGAGACTGCTGCATTGGATAGCAAATATGTTGTCACAAACAAACAAACACACACAAACACACATTTGCTATGTTTTGAAACTTAATGGATGTAGTCAGAGTCATTTTATGGCCATGAGTTTAGGTCCATTGGATCCTGGAGGGCTTACTAGTGGTTATATAAGTGATGGCAGTGACTCTTCATTTCAGTTAAAGGGGTAGTGATCTTAATCCCATCCCTCATCCATGATTGGTTGTTTACAGGTCCATTCATGTGCATATTTGGTGTAGTCAAGTGAAACTGCATTGAGTTCATGATTGAAAGTGTTATATCATTCCCAGAAGATGCCATTCAGTAGCCCTTCTTCTGTCTATCATCGAGTTCTTACATTCTTCCTGAACCTCCTTTTACATTATTCACTGAGCCTTTGAGTGGGTAATATAAATATGTCATTAATGGCTGATTAATTATCCTGGAAGTATTCTCAGTGCTCTGAGCAGTAATATTTCTATATTTACCACATTTTATTGAAAAGGGGGCTTGTCTGATTAAGGCTGAGTATAGCATTTGTCTATGAGTATCAACATACATAATTAGAAGGTACCTTGATACCATGTAAATTTGGCTAAACAACATTGATAGGTTTTTCTTTAGAGTCCAAAGACTCATACTGAAGTCCACACAATTTTAGCAACATGATTTTAGACAAAATGTCAGAAACAAAGACAAATACAACAATAAATGCTGGAGGACAAAAGCATCTTCAGTGCATTGAGTTGAGAAAAGTGGATGTCTACATATAAAGAAAAAAGGACTATGTTTCAATCTCTATAGAAATCAACTCTGTGTCAAAGATGTTGATGTTAAATGTGAAGCCTTGAACTTCTATTAAAAAAAAAAAAAGAAGAAAAACCTGACTGTAACATACAGGACATATTAGGACTTTCTAATTCAGGCTCCCTTTGCATAGGAAGTACATCTCACAGTTGACATAGACCTCCTGAAACTAAGAAGCTTCTTATAGCAAAAGAGACAGCCAATTACGTGAAGAGGAATCTCAAAGAACTGGAAACAATCTTCATCTATATATCTGACAGAGGATTGGTATCTAATAAATATAAAGAATTCAAAGCTTTACAAAAATCAACCAAACAAATAAATTACCTTGAGCTACTGATAGTGACTGGAAGGGGTGGGAGGGGGAAGGGAGTTTGAACAAGGGTATACATGGATAAAAAAAATATGACTTTATTCATAAAAAAAGAACAAAGAGTTCTCAAAGAAAAAATACAAATGACTAAAAACATTTTAAATGTATTCAAGATTATTAGTCAGTGGGGAGATGCAAAGTAAGAGCACCTCGAAATTCTTTCTCACTCTCATTTCATCATAAAGAGAAGACATGATAACAAATGATGGCATGGAGGTAAGGTAAGAGGAATTCTCGTTCACAGTTATGGATATCAACTGGTGCTGCCATTTTGGACAGCAGTGTAATGATTCTTCAAAAAATCTAGAACAAGAAACACTATGACCCAACTATAAGATCCTTTGGGAGATCTAATTAGGATAATCATCAGAAAAGTGACTAATTAAATCTAACTTAAATTCTTCAAATGTAATGAATTTTTAAAATAGATTTTTATGTGGTCAAATTGTAGCTCAATTCAAGATTGAAGTATTCATTATTAAATACTCCACATTCACAATGAGTTTCCCATGTGCCTTTCATAGTGCTTACTGATAACTAGGATAATTACTAACTATGATCTTGTCACTTATTCCCAAGTTAACTTGAAAAAAGGAACAGATAAAGTGATGTAGAGAAGAAAGAGTGGCTGGAAGGGGTGAGAGGGGAAAGGGAGTTTGAACAAGGGTATATATGGATAAAAAATATGACGTTAATCATAATAAAAAAGATAAAAGAAATAGAGAAAAGAGAGGTAGACTTAATCCAGTTCTTTTGATAAATACACTGGTCAAAAAAAGATTCCTTTCAGTATTTCTGGACTAAGGATATGAAGAATATTTCTCTCTTGGAAGCCAAATGAGGGTGGTTCCTCATGGCAATGATCATATAATTTGACTAGCATCTTCCCTGACTGCGAACTTGTTGAATTAAATGAGCCAGCAGTCCATTTTAGTGGTGTTCATTGAGTAGAGATGACGGTAAAGCTCTTTTAAGACTGCAACCTATATCAGCCAAAGTATGAGACACAGAGAAAGTGGAAGATACTGTCCACCTTTACGCAGAGACTTAGAAATCAGATTGCTTTCTAGAATCAGTCATGGAGGATTCTTTGACATAATCCTGGTAATGTGCATAAAGGAAAATCATTAGTGCTCACTCCATTCTAGTCCATTCCTAGACCCTGGAAGGAAAAAGCAAAAGTCCTCTGCTTTCTTCACGACTATACATACTGAAGGTATAGTTCGCTGTTTGAGAAAAGAAGAGAATATTCTAATACAGGAGATATTAATGAATATCCCCCTTATGGCATCAACTGAGACAATTACTCTTCTAATTCTTCACAGCAGAGGAGCTACACAATTAAACATTACATCAATAAAGCCACATATATGACTTTTATAGAGATTTTTTTTATCAACTGAGGCCCTAGCAGCATATGAATGCTGGATAACCCAAAACTATTCCATAGACACTTCTCCCACTCTCTCCATGTTTCTAGGCAATAAAGCACAATCTCTGCCTTTGTTAGCATCTTTTCCCTACCTGTGAAACTGAAGACTCCAGGCCCAGAATGGATAGATAGAGTGAAAATATTAAAAAATCTTTTTATTCATTCTCTATATAAAGCTAAAGACACAGATCTAATCTCCAAAAAAACAAATGATAGATTAAAATCAGAGCAGAGTTTATGCTAAAGTGTACTTGTGGCTGGAGAACAATAGATCCCATATTTCATTAAGAAGAATACAACTGAAAAATCAATTCAGATGACTCACTAATGGCCCTTTGAAAATACATGCCAACATGGAAAGCCCATGAGGTCTCAAGTTTACACAAAGAACTACAGTCAACTAAGAAATGCTGAGATCAAGAGAAATATTCTTACCCATGGAGGAACACACCAATTGATTATCTAAAATTACATGATCAGCCCTGAAATCATACATACAAGTAGCATTATTACCGACTGAGAAGAACATATTATGTACTTAGGAATGTATGTGTGTGTATCAACAATTAACAACAACAACAAAAAAGAAGCCATGAATTTGAAAGAGAACAAGAAAGAGTATATGGGAGGATTGGGGAAAAGGAAGGGGAAGGAGAAAGGATGTAATTATATTACACTCTCTAAAAATAAATATTTTAAGAATGTTGCAAGCCAAACATAAATGGAGAAATGGCATATAAAAACTATTATTACAGAAACTTCCTAAAATATATACATACACAAAGTAAGTTTATATATGTAAAAACTTTATACAACAGTTATTACATTATTTGGGAGGGAATACCTCAGCTAGATATTGTATGGTGCCAACACACATCAGAGAATCTCTTGTTTTGATTTGCTATTGAAGGGAGTTAACATAGAGATCCACCGCTGGGTGATGTGCAGAGAATAAGAGATATTGAAATGTTCATCTCTGAACAGGATGTCTTTACCACATCTTTCTCATCAAGACTTAAGAATCTATGAAAAGAAGGAGGTCAAAAGATTATAAGAAACATGTGATGAATGATTTTTTTTTAAAAAGGATATTTATTTTCCAAACACAATAAATAAGATGTACATACAAACTCAGTGACTCTATTGGCATTCATAAGACTTATACAAGTTCAAGGCAAACAAGATATGTCCACTGAGGAGAGGTGGTAGCCCAAAGTCCACCTGTACCCTAGAAGCTATCTGCAATTAATAACTGCTGTGAGAGGGAAATCAGTTTTTTTCTAATGGAGGGACACTGGGTGTATGAGGAGATGAGGTACACTCCAGGACTAGCTGCACACTCAGGAGCAGATGGCCAACACAGATCAGACTCTATATTTTGTGTTGCTTTGTTTGTTTGTATGTTTGTTTTGCTTTCTATTCTTTCATTTTTTTTATTAAGAACAGAAAGCTGCATGATAGAGAGGGATAGAAGATCTGGGAAGAGTTGGTGGTGGAAAAGAACGTAAAAAATATTCTCAAAGAATCAAACAATAGACGCAAGAGTGGAGGATTTGACACAGTGCAGTCAGAGCAATGAAAACCATTTGGCGGGTTGTTTTGTTTATTCAAACAGCGTTATAGTACACTCTTATTTCTATCAATCAAGTTGAAACTAATTGATGGAATATGAGATATGAGAATATTTCTTTTCTCTTCTGGCCCAATATTTTCAAATAATATCACAAAATTTGAAACAGAAGAAGCTAATTTATTTTTGAAGACATTTTCAAGACGATAAAATCATTTTTCTGTGGTACTTGAGATTGCCTCTAGGACCTAGGATAGTAGGCATGTCAGTAAAACATCAGGGGCAGACTCTACCAGATCTTATGGAGGAGTCAATAAGTCCCAATGAAAGATGAGTGCCTGTTTCTAATTTTATTTCTTCATGTTTTGAAACTTGCCTTGATGGAATTGAGATAAAAAGTTCATGAAAGGATATAAAGGAATAGTTTAATACTTCATTGACAGAGTGACTGTATCTAGCCCCCAAGCAGTGAGCTAGCTCAAATTAACACAAAGAATCCTCTTGAAAGCTTTCTATTGAACTTTCTTCACGTTAGTTCCAGTTGTACCATCTTGTCCTGAGAGTGGTGGCTGTCACTTTTAATGACAACCTAAGCTCAATTTCAAAGAAAAGAGCATGATATGCTGAGAAAAACATCAGGGTTTTGGTGACCACCAAAATGGGTTCAAGTCTTAGCATTTTTTTTTTAATTAGTGAATTGATCTTGATTAACAGCCTTACTTAACACATTTGAACATCCATATATCCATCAATGAAATGGAAATAATGGTTCATAATTTTACTGAAAGGAGCTAATGAAACATGTAAAGCATGTAGTAGTACTAGGGTTTAGCACACACCCAGATGTTACTCATTCCTAATACAAGAAAAAAATACAATGTCTTGGCTCTGAAACTTAAAGGCTTTTCACAAAAACAGACATAAAGATAATGGATAATGTACACTGAAATATAATGACCTTTCTTAGATATAAGGAGAATGGTAAGAGGATAAAGACATAAATGGTTGACTTCTCAAAGGAGCAAAAATGATGCTGTCTGAGTGAAAGCTTGCAGCAGGTACAAGAGGTGTTGGGCATAGACCAATCCAGACATAGCTAAAGGCAGATTCAGATAAGTGTTTGCTATATTTGGAGAGTGAAGGGAAGTGAAGTGTTACTGGAACATATGGCACGTAGGGGCACAGGGATCAGGAAACGCTGATAGCAAAGCAGACAGGGTCAAAACATGAAGGACCATCAGTACTCTGCTGTGGAACTTGGCTTCAGTCCCACAAAGGATGTGAAATGGAGACAGGGATCCAGCAGACTTTTTAAACAGTCAGAGAAATGAGTGGAATTGTTTTTCAGGAAATATTATTTTGGCATCAGTGTGGCTGATGCATTCAGGTCTAGAGAAAGGGGTTTAGGTGCCGAAATAGTCTCCTGACTGGGCTCCCTGCCACCATTTTAGACACACTAAAACAAGAGTGACTGCAGGGTATAGAGAGCAAACCAGCTCATAAAGCTGACCAAAGAAAAATCCCACTTAATGCTTGCTAAATTACAGAGTGATTACTTCCACAGCAAAACATTCTTTGCTTTGTAAAAGGATTCATTTGAGGATCTCAGAGCTCCCTAAAATAGCTCATTTCTCAGTGCATTTGTGTATCTTTCACTCATTTGCCACTTGGTAGAAGAGGTAGGAGTTGAAAAAAAAAAACTTAAAGATGCACCTTTAAGCTTTTTTAAAACTTGTGAATATTCATGGGAAGAAAATAAAACATTCTTGAATTCACCATTTATCAATGAGAATATACTGTGGGATCCTACATGCTGTGAATGTGTAGATATAAAACTTGAGACTCACCAACATAAGACAGATAAGACAGTATTTTCTCTTATATTGTCAAATACAAGTAGACTAGATATTGTAACTATGATTCTTACTTGATAACTGTTTTGTTGCATGTATTTTTACTATGGTAAAGTTAAAAATTGCCTTCTTGATTAGACAGAAAGGGGAAGATGTTGTTGGGTTCTTTATGCTGTGATTGTGTGTATGGCTCTCATTGGTTAATAATAAATATACTTTGAACTATGACAAATCAAGATAAGGTTGGACAGTAGAATCAAACTTGGGACTTGGAGGAAGAAGGGCAGAGTCAAGGAGATGTCAGCCAGCTGTCCAAGAAGCAAGGTGCCAGAATAACAGTAAGCCACAGGCCACATGGTGATATGTAGATAAATACAACGGGTTAATTTAAATGTAAGAGCTAGTTAGTAATAAGCCTGAGCCATCAGCCTGCACTTATAATTAATATAAGTATCTATGTGGTAAATTGAGAAATGACCACCAGATATAATTGGACATACAGGACAGAAAACTCCACCTTTGTTTACAGTAACAAGAATGAGATTCATAAAAGTCTTGATATATAAGTTACAGAAATCAGGAGAATACATTGACCTACTCTACAGTGTTTCCCCAAGTTTCAACCACATAACTCTAAGCACTTTTATGAATAGTGATAGAAACATAGAGGCTAAACATCTACACATAGAGTTCACTATTTCTGAATGGCATGCACAGGCTTATGTTAATTGCTTCTCTTTGTCATCAGGCATTTCTCATTGCTCATCAAACAAATGCTAATTCATGTACATGAATAAGTAAAACATATACTTGAATTTGGAGTGTTTGGTGTGTGTGTGTGCGCACACACACACATGTGCTGCATTCTGACACAATTAACAAATATGAATTGTATTATTAATAGATTCATTTTTATCCCAACAGGGTAATTTCTAAGATGCAGATAAATGTTGAAAAAAAATCATTGCTGAACTCAAACAATACTGTTGGGAACCTTCTTTGAGGACTGCCTTCAAAGAATTTTTAAGGTGTCTTTCCTGGAAACAAATCTTATATGATGAATTTTAGAAGGTAGGCAAGTTTCAGATGACTCTAATGCTTATCAGTTTCCATGTGGCCAACATATTACCTATCGTCAATGAATGTCTCATTCCTAAAAGTTAACTTATATAGGCTTCATAAAATCCTTACATCCCATAAGGGCAGAGAATTTCTTATTCAAAAAAAAATGTATGTGCCAGTAATTGAAAGTGATATTTCAGAACTCAGTCTTAATTTTATAGATAAGTCATATTTTTTGTTTTTGAATATCAATATCAAACATTATATAAAAAAGCAAAACATTCAGAATAGATAACAAAGAAGCCCATACAGTAATAAAATTTATCTTTATATTTTATAATAAGTTGTTTATAAAAACAAGAGGTAATATTTCTTTCCTTGTAGTATATGTAATCATCTCACCAAACTAGAATCAACATGGTATAAATAAATAAGTATTATAGGGTTTTCAGAAAAAAATGATTAAAATAAGCATATCATCATTAGAGAAAGCACTTTGTTCCTTCCTGTTTTTCCCAACTGCTGTGATCATCATTCCTTGAACACAGATGTGTGTGGAAAAGCAAAATGAATGTATGAGTGAGTGAGTAAATGAATGAATGAATGAATGAAGATATACTTTAGGAGCCTGATGTCTTCTGTAAATATTAGTATGCTAGGTTTGAACCTTCAAACCCCTTAACACTTTTATGGAAGAAAAATAACTCTCTGTTAACATGTGTATATTTTTTGTTATTAAAATGAAAAATTAATCTAAATGGGCACCATTTATATCAAAAGAAAAATTATTCGTGTCTAAGGAAGTCATGAAGATAAACACACAAGACAGATTAAGGAGTAGTCATGATCATTCTGAATGCCCTACTTTGACAGATAGCCATGATGTAAATAAAAATATTTTCTCACTGGGGTTTTGGAATTTAGAAGCAGAAATTTATATCCATGACCACATTTAATCCCTGATGTAATTCTGTGATAAGCAGCAGGACTTCCAGTTCCCATGGAAACAGATGATGAAATTAAAGTTCAGAGTGACCTCTTCAAGGTCAGCCTACTCCAACTGGTGGAGGCAAAACCCAAATCCATTCTCTTTAATCTATGGAGAATCTGAAGGCTCTGTAGGTGAGAATTAGTCATATTGGTACATGCCATGTGTAACCTGATTCTGTTTTAAAGGAAGGCAGACAGGCAGGAAAGGAGGCAGATAGGTGGAAGTAAGGAGGAAAGGAGGGAATGAAAGAAAAAATGGAAACACACAGGCAGGCAGGCAGGCAAGATGAGGTAGGGCAGTCAAAGTTTGGCTGCAATAGACTTCACTGAGATTTTAGGTTTTTTCCCTAAAAATATTGAAGCAAGTGACTCATTTTACCTTTATACTTTAAATAATCCAGAATCATCTTCTATATGTATATAGAGAAAACAGTGGCTTTCAGACATTGGCAAATGTCAATAAGCAACTGACCATTGAGAGAAGGAAAGCAAACAGGCATGTTTGCCCTAGGAGTCAAATGCCAAGGAAACAACATCAGATCCACTGATTCAGGAAAACAGAAATTGCAGTTTAGGGATTCAAAGTGAGAACCTGCATAGCATGTGTGAAGTAGGAGAAACAAGACTCTGAATCACTGCATAGCCCCATAAGGATTTGGGTAGATAGCAGAAGGAGGCTATTCAAGTTGGAGGTATAAGGTCTTAGAAAGTACTAGAAAATAGAAAGAACTGTATCTTGGAGCTTATACAAAGCTGGGAGTAGGTAATGTGCCCATAGAAGTAGAGCTGATAATTTGTGAGGATTCTGAAGTGCTCATAAAAGGGAGTTTCATCTATGATTTCATACTAATCACAGCTGGCAAAGCAAACACTAGAGTCAGCAGACAAAAGAGTGAGCACCTGGGTTTTTGAAAAGTTAAACAAATAATAACTGTAGAATTTGTGATTGGGAATTAACCACGTCATTATTGGTCATTATCTCTGAGCCACTTGACTTTCTATATATGAAGCATAGCAATAGAGAGAGACTCTACTGTCTTGGAGAGTATATTCTAGGAGAAAGAGGCATAATGTAATAGCATTATACTAAAGTGACAAGTACTGCTGAAAATATAAATGGGAATAAGGTATTGGAATACATGAGTGGAGTAATAGACAAACTTAATACCTTCATATATCCCCCAAGGAAGAAAAAGCTGAAGAGCACTGGGGGCCAGGTATCTGGAGAGAAGAGTAAGCAAATATGAGAACAAGAAATAGATGAGGCTAGAACTCTACCAGTGGGTTGGATCCTGGTAGGCCATTGAGAAGTCTTTGTTCTTTAGTGGAAATGAAAAAGAATTCAAGGTTTTAAGTATGGGTTAGGGTCAGACTTGAGGTCACACACATTCTGATAGATAACTCTCACTTCTATGTAGATTATGTTCCGAGGGACACTGGTAAAAACTGATGTGACATACAGCAGGCTATTCCAGTACTTCAGAAAGGTGACATTTGTCTGGGGATAAAACTGTGGACACGTGAGAAATGTTAAGATCACACATACACCTGAAAAAATAAAACTATAAGAATTTCATAAATGAATACATTAGGGTATGAAAGACAGAGGAGTATAAAGTGATTCAGATGCATTTCTTGTGGTTTATTCTTTTGTGTGTGAGGTAGAACTGAAAGGGTAGACTTGCTATTAACTGAAAAAAAGAAAAGGCATCATTTTCCATATTATTGGACATTTACACTCACTGATAGCTACATTAATAACACAATTTTCTGGAAGGAAAAACTCTAAACAATCTATAAAACCTATATCCTGAAAATGTTAAAATAATTTTAAAACGGTATCAGTAAGAAATTTTCTTTTCTTCCAAAGAACATAATAAAATCTACACAGTTGTGCATTTTAAAGGAAGTAAGAAAACTCAAAAGTTTAGGTCTTGCTACAAAGCAAAGCCTCTCCCACATTAAAAACAGGAACACTAAACAACCCACAGTGCTTCTCCAAATAGCCCTCTGTGCAACTTTAGCAGCATGTACTTGCAATTTAACTTCTGTTTAGCTTAACTTACTTTGGAAGTGCATTTCCTCTGTGTCTTGATGCCATCATTCTTACAGCAGTGCACAGCAGCACTTACCTTTAAGCACTGAGATTGCCAGAGGTGGATGTTCTTCAAAGTGCTTATTTGGCTGTGTGGCACTGTACTGTTGTCATGATTAACAGTTATTATTTCAGAGACAAAACAGAAAGGGTACATGGCCAAGATTTGGATCTCACAGACGGTTGGTGTCATTTTACAGATGTGAAAACTGAGGACCATAGAATGGATCATGAATGGTCAAGGGCTGACACCAATTAGTCTTGGTGTTGGTGGAGGTAACTGTATGTAAAGCCATCATGAAGAAGTTATGTGGGGATAATGAATAATTTTAAACAACTTGCTATGTTGAAGACAATAAATGACTCAAAGTTGCTTCCTGCTGCAATTTTTTTTGTCCCCCTCTACCCAGCTGTTCAATATCACAGTAATCCAGGTCAGCATCTTACAGAATAGTCTCACAGCCAAAGTGAAGGTTTCTTCCCAAGACTATTACTCTCAAAGGTTATATTTAATACCAACCTTTTTATCAACCCAAACTCAAAGCAGTTTTAGAATTTGTCACATAACATGCTTCCTCTTTGTATGGTAATCTCACTGCTCATATTTTCTCTCCAACATCAAAATATAAAGACATGAGAAGGTAAAAATGAATGTGAAGGCATCTCTGTTAATGATTTCAGTTACCCCAGAGCTTTAGTGGGGTATACAGTTAGCAACAATGCCATGTTACACCAAGAAAAATATATACAAACAAGTGTTCTGTCTCATGCACATCTGTGCTTGTAAGAGCTATCTGCCAACTCCATAACTATAAACCACCATGGGTTTGCAGCTATGTTCTGCCTCCAGCAGAGCCTGTCAGAATATGATGTGCCCATCTTTAATCAACGTCAAAAGTTTTGCACAGACGGGTTCACACAGAATACTGTCATCCTTCTAGGCAAGGAAAGGTTGAATGCTGTCACTCTCTCTCCTTCTAATAGGAACAACTGCCCCAGTGAGCCAGAACCAGAACCTGAAGGTGAGTGACAACAGCTGCCTATTTTTATGTCCCAGTTATTGTGAGTAAGTCCCTTATTTATTATTAATTTTTTTCGTGTGTGAAAACTGTATTTGCAGTCAGTGAGGGCTACTGGATAAATTGGCATAGAAGCTTCCCTTTCAAGACAATACTTACTTTATATATGCTCACAACTCTACCTCTAATAATAACAGGCACCAACATAAATTAAGTTCACATTTTACAAATAATATCCAACTTTGCACCTTCACTTACTTGTTATTAATCAAATTTCATTTGCAAATTAATAACAGCATTTTTATTTAGAATCTATCCAGGAAACAATTTTCAAAGAACTTACCCAAGTGACCAGGCTACTTTCTTTTATGTCACATGTCACTTTCTTATCTAAGGAAATTGCTGCATGTGTTGATACAGGAATTTATTTTCCAAAGAATTGACTTAGCAAATATGAACAAAATAGTAATGACTGTGTCTTATTGTATTGTGGCCTATACACAGACAATCAAACTCTCAGGAAACCACTAACAGATCATAAGAAATGCAGCTTGTCACCTATTTAACATGACTAAGCAGCATCTCAGTCTTTAGGATCTCTGACTTTGGGGACCACTGTGGAAGTGGTAGCCATGGGACTCTGAAGGAGCTTGGCACAGGTTCCACACATGACCTGAGTCAATGCCAGGTAGTATTAGAGTAACTCCAATCCACGTAAAGAAGAATGATATTGTCTTCCTACAACAGCTTTCTGTACTCCTATGTGACAATGATATTTACTAATTTACTGAGCATCATTGTCTGACTGTCTTGTTCTTCACTAGTGTCGCCACTTCTCAATTCAATAGCCTCCTTTTATGGAGACAACCCTGTGGCTGTAACAAATATCCACACAACTGGGCTTCATACATCAAGTGCTTACTATTCCACACTCACTTATTCCTCCAAACAATCCATGAGATCAATGGGTACAGTTAAGGAAATTAAGATGTCAGAGGTGGCAAGGCAAGGCATTCCCTAACCTTTCACTTTTAATAAGTGAGTGAATTCAGAACTGAAGCTAGAGAAATAAGATGATTGTGGCATTTTAAGTAGGCAATTAAGTAAAGCAATGTAAATAAAACTAAAGCCATTTAAGTAAGCAAATCTTGTGTTTTGCCTTTTTTATTTGAAAAGGGGATAAAACAGTAATAGGAATGTTATGTATTTTTACCATTGGAAGATTCAGAATGATGGGAAATGACAGTCTGAGTCAATATCAGCAGACACTCCACATGTGTCTGTACTGCAGATGAAAAGGATCTCTGACTACAGAATGTCTAATAGACCATTCCTATTTCCTTATGTCTATGATAGAGCAACTTACATATGAGTGAAAATGAACAGCGTGAAGGGAATTTGGCAAATTGTTAAAACGTATTTAAGGAGCCAATCCTAAGTGTGCTGAAGTCATGCACCTAGAGCAAAGACTGAAAGATGTGATAGAGGTCAAGAAGAGGACAAAATTGTCTAGCAAGAACAGCCGTGATCACATATGAATGGCTGGAAGAGAATAATTTTATGACTTTTTATTTTATGAAGAATATTTGTGATGAATTAGTGTCAAGCACACAAATACAATGACAATGTTTCTTTTGGACACATGGACACATGTGTAATGCAGACCCCTCCCCAGGAGAGGAGAACTCATTCCTAAGGTACTACAAAGACAGCTGGCAGAAATTCTTCAACTTTTCAGCTTCCCATAGGTCTGCATAAGGCTGTTGCCTTCTACAAGGTCAGCAGCTCTTTAGTACAAATGTCTAACCTCTGGATGTCTGGTGGCTCATCCTGCTCACCACAGCACAAAAGAGCTGGCTCTAGTCCTCATTTGTTCTTCAGAACTTCCTGTGGGACTGTATAGTAGAGAGGCCTTCCATCTAAACTGCATCCTAACATACCAACTCTCTCTGCAGGGACCTCATTGCATGGCTTTCCACCTAAGTGTGGGCAGTACAGTTCCATTCTCTAATCACACTCTACCCAGCCATCTCCACCTCTAAGTCTGTTTTGGTGAGCCAAGGTTATGAAGAACAGAGAAATGCCTAAAACTCATACATCAACTTAAAAGATCACTTTCTACCTACACCTCACTACTGCAAGCTGTAAGATCCCTTCCAACCACCACATAGCTGTTGATGGATTCCTATGGTAACTGTCATTTAGAGAAAGTATGATTCTTCTATTAAGATTTTTCTCATTGCTGCTTACCAAGAGTGTACCTGCGTTAGAGTAAAATGAGCATAAGAAACAGTAGCTGTAAATATCTTTAATTCTGGTATCTTCCTCAACAGTCTAGCAGGCTCTCCATCCCTGCTAGCATTTCTCCTAGCAGATCTGTAGGCATGAATCTCTCAACATCCTCTAAAGGTCTCAGCACCACCACCTCAGGGTTCAATTGTTAGAGATTGTGTCAGATGTTCTTTGTAGCAGTCATATAAACCAAGTCCATTTCTCTAACATATTTCAATTATTTGGCTATACAAAATCTTTTTAGTTTCCCTAAAAACCTCGTGGATACTGCCTTGATTTTTTTTAAGCCATCACAGCACAAGATGCAATCTTCAGATCTTTCAATAATGTTGCTGCCTTGCCTGTTTATATCAGTGTCCTTGTTAAGGTATTGATCATGGTGATGATTAATCCGTATTATAAACATTCAAGTTTCTGCATTTCTACTATATGTAAGACATATCCTCTGTACCTAGCAATAGAGTCTATAAAACTCACATGCTCCACAGTAATTTGGGGAACAATTTACTTTTTTTTCCTGTAACCAATTTCCAGATATTTGTTATAAAGACAGTATAATGTATTGTTACATTCTCTAACAGATAACCTTAATGTTTTTACATAAAATCTGTATTTTTTTCCATTTATAATAATTCAAGTTATTCTTTCTTTTTCTCCAGGTACAAAGAAGTGTTCCTGAATCACTCATAGCCTGAGTCTCTTGTAGATGAGACAGTATCACATTATGATGTTAATTATCCACTCACACTGATAGTGAAGGTCATCCCTTGTCAACCTCATAGTTCTTCCTGGTTTACTCCCATTGTCTTGAACAATGAGACAAAAATTATTTCCCAAGTTTTAGCCTCAGATGTTTAAAACAATTAAATTACACATTGTTCTAGAAATTATAATTTGGATCTTACAGTTTTCACATATTAAAATTCTTGCTTTCCCTTTAAATAAAAATATCTTTTTATCCTATAACATACAATACCTTTAAAATGCCAGACAATCAGAATCTTCCTTGAACAATTTCACATAAAAGAAGTATTCAACTTTTCCTAGGCAGTCAGGATGGAAAACAATCTCCAGACAATTATCTTGTCCCTTTGTCATTTTTATCTTAGAAATCAAATTTAATTTTTAAGATTGTTGAGTTTCAGAAAAAAAAATCTTCAAAACCATCATCTGGAAGTAAGGCAATTGGAGCCCAGGGAAAAGCAGAGCAGATCTAACTTACACTCTGGTTTTCAATTCTATCACTTCATTGTACAGTAACTTTTTTATTGCACTGGGTGATAAATGTCTTAATAATTGAATACAAAGGGAGTGTGAAGATGAATTCACTGAAGCAGATAATTTGATATTTCCATTGAATTTGCTTTACTTGATTGTCTATATGGTAGGCTGTGGGGTGTGGAGGAACCCTGGAGTGAGTGAGTTCTATGTGAATGTATGCTACAGACAGCCAGGTCAAGGCCACAAAGCTTCAGACCAACGGGAAAATGGTGAAGCCTTCCCTTCTGGTTTGAATATGTGTGTTAGCAGGTTATGTATAAAATGTTTGTCAGCTTTCTGTGCTCGGATATCTGTGACCTGATGACTACTCCCTTAACAGAGATTAGCTAAACCTGTCTCCTTGACCCAGCTGTATGCCATAATTCCACCTCCTTGTTTATTTATATGCAGTAATCCTGCCTTCTAGTTGAATTGTATATGTTAAACAGGCTGAAAATCCTGGGTGCCATGGTTGCTCCATCAGAGTGCCCAGTCAACATAGCACTAGTTATTTCTTTCGGTGTTTTTGTCTTTTCTTTATTACCTCATTGGTCCTAGTCAGGTCTGTCCCTGAAGATGTGCTAAAAGAGGCAGCAAGGAAAACAAGCTTACTGGGTGACATTTGCCTCAAATTAAAGTAGACAACAGGGCAATGATCAAAAGTATTTTTTCTGTGTCAGGTAAACATGGCTTCCAATTCATTCTCTACCATGCACCCATTCTACTGGCCTCCTGCAACTGGGACAGGCATTAAGTTCTCTCACCCCTAGTTTTCCTAAGAGACTATGGAAATGCCAGCCTCATAGATTTGCTAGGAAGATAAAATGAGTTAGTATGTGTGTAATCCTGTAAAACCTGCTGGAGCACATATGCATTGCTGCTGTGACTGTCCTCATTTCTAAATTCAAGAATTACTTTCCCCGTATTCTTTACAGGTTTATTTTTAATTATCAACCTTTTCAGTAACTTGAAACTAAGGTGAGGAAATCTTAAACAGAGGAAGATGTAAGTAGGTGGAGCTGACTCTATTACATGGACAAACGTTCTCTCTTCCTGAAAAGATATACACAGAATCACACAAAACATTCTTGGCTACACAGTATCTGTAGGCTTGTCTTAATTACTACAATTTCTTTATAGTCATTTTAAAATAGATACTGGACAACTTAAAATGCTTAGTATTCTATTAAGATAATGGGGAAAAACAAATTTAAGGGCTTTAACAGTGTTTTCCTTTTAATGGATTTTAAATTACATAATGTATATAGTTCTTTTAAAATTTTCAAGTGCTCATTTTCATTGGAAAAAGAACATCTCCCCACATCCCATCCTCCCATCCCAGGTGTACAAAGAGACATGTTAACAAAGTGAAAGTAATTTAGCAAGGCAACTTATTTTGCACAATAGTGTGCAAAAACCCAAACTGGACTACCAAGCACATTGAGGCAAAATGCTTTCTTGATTTTTATCTGATCACAGTGTGGTGAAAGTATCTCACCCCACTTGTGGGAGCTAGACTTCACAATCTGATGTAATTCATAATCTGCATAAAAAGGGTAGGTACGATAGCTAGTCTAATCTTAGGAGTCTGGCACCCAGAGTTCGGGCAAACAGACATAGGAAATTTCCAGTATGAGGAAGATTTACAGAATGCTGGCCTCTGGCAGGCTAACCATCTTTGATATAGAAAAATAAAACAAAACAAACAATGAAATCTCACATTGTTTTCACTAGTCTCTAATTTATAGTAGAGTTATTGTTAAGTCAAAAACTCAAATAATATTAATAAATATCTTAAAAGATGAATTTATTTATCTAGATCAATTGAATACTCAAGATTTGAATGAATGCATTTTGTCTACAATGGCATACTTTGATTAAAGCTAGGTACAGAGAAAAAAAGAGAAAGAGAAGAGCTATTTAAGAGGTTATTCTATTTGGACAATATCAAATTCTGGTTGTCTCTTGTTGCTGGACTTGCTAAGCATTTACAGAATTAAAATGCATACCTTGATCTGTGGCCACAGTACAGTCCTCACTTCCTGGTCCCAGCCTTTTCAGTTGTGTGTTGTGTGCTTAAGTTATATTTTGCCTTAGAAGTAGTTTATATGGACAGTCAATGTTATGAAAATTACATAAACATCTATATTTGTAGCTTAACCATATGAATCTCTGATAAGTGTTTTTCTGACTGGCTTCCCAGGAGATAACATGAATAAGTCAAAAGAATGAAAAGCACCCTCAAGATTATTCTAGCATATATGGCTTTAGCTTGGGTATTATGCCTGTAAGGTTTCTCAGGCCTCATGGGACATTTTGCTGGGATAGAATAATAGGGACCAATAAATATATAATCCTGCAAATCCTGCCTGAGCTCATGAGCATTGCTGCTGTTATTGTCCTTATTTTAAATTCAAGAATTACTTAAATTTAGAATAAGGTTTTGTTTTAAGAAAGCAACTAAAACCACCCATGTCCTTTTGTAAGGTATTAGAAAACATGAATTATGAGGAAGTTACCAAAATAAACAGAATTTTTCACAAAATCTCAGAAAGGAATTCAGAGAATTGTGGATATATTTTCAAAAAATATAGTTATGTGTATTTTTGGAAACAGGTTAAAACTCTGAAGTCTAGCCTCTAACTCAAGATCTACATAGCCCAGCATCATCATTGCTATGAAATGTGTTAAGCCAGGTGTGCAACAAGGCTTGCTTACAATGTGATGCTTTCATACATGTATACAACATAGCACCATAAAATTTCCTATCATTTTTATAGTGAGACATTGAAAGTTACCGTCTTAAGGGTCAAACAAAGGATATAATGCATTATTGTTGACTTTAGTCAACTTGAAGGCTATTATGTATAAAGGCACAAAAGGACAAGCATGAAACTGCCCATTCTATACGTGAACTCTTAATAAAGTAAATTTCACAGAGGGAGAGAATAGAAAGATAGCCTTGGTCTGAAGATAAGGAGTGGGGGTGGGTAGAAATTTTTGGTCAAAAGCTACAAATTTACATACAGACAAGAGGAACAATTTTTTAAGGAATCAGTGTGTTACCAATCAGTTAAAGTTATCCTGATTCACAGTCAAGGTTGAGAGTGACTTCACCTAGAATAGCACTGGAGACCACAATCAAGCACTGTGGTCTTCCAATCAAGTAACTACTGAGTAACTTAGTGTATATTTGTAGACCCCAACTGAGTTCATTAATATTCTTCCAAAGTCAATCCTTCTCCTTAATTTCCTGTTTCTTATGATGACAAGAGAAGACCAATCAAGCCTAAGGCACTGTGTGTATGCATGTGTATGTGCATCTCTGTGTGTGACCAAGGATTGAACCTAATGCCTTGAGCATACTATGCAAACACTCCACTGAGCTGTTTGGTTATCACCAGACCTATATAAATATTTTGAATTATCTGCTTTAGTTTATTTTCATCCCATTTGGATTGATTGAAATTTAGTTTTTGACTATCTACTATGTACTATTATTCTCATGTTATACCTGTTTCAGGTACTATTTCTTCTCAAAGTATTACCCAATCTATCAAATCTAATGTAATTTTACTCATTAATTTTGCTTTTTTATTACAATTCAAGTATACTCATACACGCACATATATGTCTGTATATAACATACTTATGGCCATCAGGAAATACCATGTCAACGAATGAAAACAACTGCCTTCTGTGAGCAAAGTGTCATGTTGTACTCCAGATGACTCAAGAGTATTGACATTCATTAAGAAGTCTTACTACCTTAATAGATGCATAATGGCACATGGCTGATCTATGCATGTAACATACAGAGCTCAACATAGTACTTCGATATATACCACATTGGAGATCAACCTTGACTACCTGACACTTTATCTCAAAATGAACAAATAAAAATTAAATAAGGTAAAAGTTTATGGATAGGAATACAATCTCAAAAAGCTAATTTAAAGCCTTCAAAACAATAGGAGATGTGACTGGCTTTATGGAGATGTGGCTCTATGACTGATTTACCAAGGAGAATTCTGTGAGAATCTTCTTCTTTATATTTTCACTGCTTCCCTTTTTTTCCCTCTGTTTTTCTAGTGAGATGAAAACATAGTAGTCCTCTCAACATGGGCTGATTACTAGTGTTGAGGGAGACATGGCTTCAAAGCATGTGGAGGTCAAACAAACAAATTAGTCTATTTATATGATTCTATAAGAAGTTGGTTTAAAGGGATAAGACTGGGGAGCAGATAGACAGCAGTTTACCCACTGCTGGTACTACTGGAAGTTTCTCAGAAGCTCAAAGTACTCCAGTGCCCTCACTGAATAGAGCTTCCTTTCCCTTTCGTAAAGCCTTGCCTTTCTACTTCTCACTCATGCACCATCAGCATTTTCTTTTCTTCTAAATAGCCTCTGTGTGCTTGGGCCTGCTAAGCATATTTCCACAAGTTCCTCACATTTGTCTTGAATCATTTTCCTTATAGATATATTTTTGCTTTTATGAGACAAGTGGGGCCTGAAATCGTGAAGCTGAAGATGATGCAGAACTCCTGTTCTCCTGCTTCTACTTCTCAAGTGCTGGGATTCAGTCTTACCCTCCATTCCCGATGCCTTAGTGTCTTATAGAAGACTAGTCATTACTTAGATGAGTCAAATATGGGAAAATGACAAGGAGGCTTAAACTATACCTCTGTGCTTCTGACTCGAGTTTATCCTCGTTTTTTTTCTGAAACACTGGTCTTACAAAAGCAGGTACTATTGTCTTTGTGTAGACAACAGTGAGGGGTAGGTAGGATTTGGTAGCTTCATATTAAGGTAGTTTCCTTTGTAAAAAGTACTTTCCAATATCAGCTAGGTTAAACTAAGAATGATTTACTCCTGAGAACTCACAAAATTGGATATAGCTTCTTCATCTCATCTAACATCTGATTCTCCTCATTAAAAAATTATTCTCATTGTTCTTGTTTCTTTCATCTTTTACGTTTGAGGCTGGAAAATGTGAGTATATTCATCATTTCTCTCTTTTCTGCCTTCAAATCCTCCCATATCCCCATCCTGGTTCCTTTTCAAATTCACAGTAAGGCACTAAAGATGTTGTAAAACTAGACCGATAACAACAACAAAGGAACAAATGTTTTGTCTTTTAAATATTAATGTTCATAACTGAATTTTGAATAATGTGACTCAAGACAATTAATGAAAAAAGAGGCCATTAACTTGAAAGAAACCAATGACGTGTATATGACTTGGAGAGAGGAACCTGAGGGTAGAAATTATATAATTGCATTATAATCCCCCACAATATTTTTGAAAGGGTAGACTGTAAAAAGAAAAGCAAGTAGATTCATTATTTATTAATTTATATATAAAATTAATTACGTATTTGAGGAGCTTGAATAAGATCACAGAATTAGAAAGAACTTAAGATGAACTGCTTCAAAAATAGAACAAATAGCTTGGGGAACAGCACACAGAAAGATAATACAAAGACATAATAAGAATCTTGGAAATCTGAGTATAGTCAAACATTTATTGATACATAAAATAGAGTAAATTATAAACAGATGTCAATGATCTTCGAGATGACTGGTGTAAGGTAAGGCACACCTTATATTAAAAAAAACAACAAAAAATCCACTTGTAATTTAATGTCATGCAGATTTAACAGAATGTGGACTAAAAAACACAAAATAAAAATGAAGGCCTCTGTTAGTGCAAGGAAGATGGTAACAATTAATTTACATTTACCCTCTAATTCCAACTCAATCTTAAAACAGTTTGCTGGCCCCAGATGATTCATCATCTTGCCTCAGTCTCCAGTGCTGAATTTATGACTTGTACCACAATGCCTCGCCTCGAAATTCATTATTGGTTATACAAGGATTTGGGAAGAAGAGGAACTTATAGGAACAAAGAGAGAGGCTATGGTGGGAATATAGAACATTGATCTTTGGTTTAATCAGATTAGTGATGAAAATCACATGAACTAATCAGATTAGTTTTCCATCATTCAAGATTAACCCTGTATTTCACTCATCCACACTGCAGGGAATTGGACGTGGTTCCTTGCTGAGATCACCTCAAAGCACACCCACAAAAAATTACATTTAATTTGAAGAAATTCCTAAATTCCTTAGATACAATGATTGGATTGCATATGTTTTTCACTGAAAAGTGTAAGCATCTAGAAACCTAGAGGAAAAGAATCATTAACATGTATTCTTGCCATCAGGTTTCACCTAACCCAGGGTTCCTTGGAAGGTAGATTTGGCAGAGGTGAGTTGAATTGTGAAAATATATCCTTCTTAGAGTCAAAGATAATATGACCTTGGAAAGAGGCCATGTTGATTCATAATACATTTGTCACATGTGAAACTGGGTGAAATTCTAACATATCCATGAATAGTGAGCAGATACCTATTAAGTGACCCCAGTTCAACACATTAGAAAGCAGAAATCTATTCCATCTACCACATTAATTGCTATTTATGGCAGACTGACTTTTCAATCTGGCTCCTTTTGTTGAACATATTCTAACTATCTTTTCTACCTTAAGAACAAGCTACACTCGTTTGGATTCAGGCAAACAGAGGATAAATTAAAGTACAACCTCTCCATTTGGATGCAAATGAAAATGTCTGCATGTTTCATGACTTTCTTGTTTGGCTGGATAGATCTCCTTATTGCTTTTCTGCATCTTTTCCACTGCACCTCTGTCCAACCTTTATCATACACTTATAGAGAATATTTTTATTATCAATAATTTCAGATAAGACAAGACTAGATCTTTTCAGCTGTGTACCTTCCGCAGATTTTACTTATCAAAGGCGCCTGAACACTGAATATTACAGGTTACCTAGGAAACTCACAGTGACTACACATAAAAACAACACAGAGCTCTCTAACTGAGGCTGAGTGCTATTTTTAAAACTCTATTTTGGGGATGGTAAAAGAAATAGTTAACAAAATATATCACCACAGACCAGCACACAGCTCCTGTTTTATTTAGGTTTCCCTTGTCTATACTATTCTACACTTCCATGTCTGCTAGAGAAGCTTTTCGGGATATTCAAACTATAATCCTATAAAAACAGATCAAGATCTATACTCTTTATTAGCCTCAACCCAGTACACAAGATGTAACATTTTAGACCATCTAAATATGTGAAAGATATAATATATATATGTATATGTATTATGTTTCTATGTTTTTTGGCATTCGCTAATGTTACAGGACTGTGTTAGTAGCTATGCATGGTTATAATGAAATACTTGCCTGCAAATTCAGAGTAGTGAGTAATCTTATGGCTCATGATTTCAGTGAATAATGATGGAAGAAGGTGGTGAAAGAACTCATGCCAGGACATTCAGAAAACAAGCCTCTGTTAAGTGGTTTTCTATCTACCCTGTCTAGGCCCCAGGCCTACTAGCTGGCTCCACCAATCCTGGAAGAACCATCCACTACATACTGATATGTGCTATACCAGTCTCCCAGGTGCATTCCAAACCAGTCAATGTGACAATAATTTGTAACTGATTTAAAAAAAAATTACATGAATATCCATAGGTTCATGTGGACCATGTACATGCACTTACCCAGGGAGGCATAAAAAGTGAATCAGATCCCTTGTAACTGTAGTCATGGGTGGCTAGAAACTGCCCAATGTGGGTAATGGGAACAAAACCCAGGTCCTCTGCAATAGCAGTAGGTTTTTCTTTAACCATTGGGCCATATCTATAACCTTGACAGTCAATTTTGAGTCAATATAAACCTTCCCACTGACCATCTGTCCTGCTTGTCAGACCTAATGATAGTTGATCATAGTGGGAAATTATTAATGATTCACCATTGTACTTTAAAATTTTCTAGGCATGAACATTTGTCTAAGTTAATTCTACTGTTTAAAAATTCTATTAGACAATATAAAGGAATTAAGATAATGCTACCATGTAAAGCTGAAAATGAACAAACACCAACTGCAGTGTGCATTTTTAATACTTTACAATATTTCTTCTGAAATAATATGGTTATCTTATATTATTCTCTATCACAAAAATGACAAAAACTTTCCTTGCAAATCCTTGTCCTAATGTAATAAATAATACTAAAAATGTACATCCTCATGGTTCATAAAATGAAGAGATAAAGTCTATACAGAGTGAAACATATTTCTGCAAGCATCTTCTTAGCTGTGAGTCAAGGTCACCTTGGCAGCAGCCTAGTCCTATAAGCACCACTGAGAAAATGCCTGGGGCTGGAACTTTGTCTGATAATCTGAGAGCTGTTACAGTGTTTTCTGAAATCCAATTACCAAATCCTTTATTACTATAAGCAGAGCATGAAGCTTTTCTGTTATTTGGAGGTTTCATAGACTTGTAGTTTTGTTCAAAGAGGCCAGAGAAGTGCTTCACGATGGTGATGGTGATGACTGACAGATGTTGAAGATGATGCCAGAAAACTTACATCTCTCTAAAACTTTCTAGTGTACTCAATTAAAAATGCAAATGTGAAACATTCAATGGGAGGGAGAGATTTTTCCTTTCCTTCTTTCTCACCAACACCCCAGGTTGTACAGTAATCAAAAACTATAGTATAGTAAGTAAAGAAAACATTTTGAAGATTAAATCTCAAGTCCGATGTAAATCAATTTTATGTGCTTAAACCTCTAACACTTGATTGTCTTCTTTTGTGGTGTTTTTTTTTTTTTTTTTTTTTTTTTTTTTT
>PVIH01022790.1:0-26339 GCA_004025045.1 Sigmodon hispidus | reverse complement strand
AAAAAAAAAAAAAAAAAAAAAAAAACGGGGGCAACCCCAAACCCGAATTTAAATTTCAAAAGGGAGATATTTAAAAAAAACAGCTTTTATTTTTTAAAAAAAAAAATTAAAAAAAAATTAACACTCTTTTCAAAAAAATTTTGAAAAATTTTTTTAAAAAAAAAAATTTTTTTAACCCACTTTTTTTTTTTATTTTTTTTTATTTTTTATTTTTTTTTTTTTTTTTTTTTTTTTAAAAAAAAAAAAAAAAAAAAAAAAAAAAAAAAAAAAAAAAAAAAAAAAAAAAAAAAAAAAAAAACTGGAGGCATCACCAATCCTGACTTCAAGTCTACTATGGAGCTACTGTAATAAAAGCAGCTTTATATTGTTATAAATAGACATGTAGATAAGATTACACTGCTTTCACAAAAACTTTGAGAAAATTGTTTTAAATGAAGAAATTTTTTTAACCACATTTTTTTTTTAGAGTTTTATCCCGTGGTCTGCTTGGTCTTTTTCATACTTCTAATCCTGTAGCAAGTTGTTGTATTTTGGTGCAAGGGTATATTGAAGGAAGGCTGCTTATATCATGCCTGCTGAGAAAGATCGAGAGAGGAAAATGAAGATGTCATAGAAAGGGAAGGAAGAGAGAGAGAGAGAGAGAGAGAGAGAGAGAGAGAGAGAGAGAGAGAGAGAGAGAGAGAGAAGACAGACTATACCATTGACTGTTAGATGTCCCACTCCCACCAGTAACCTTTTATTTTCCCTACCTGGACCCTCATTGTTCTACTACTTCTAAATCATGCCACCAACGTACCCCAACCCCTTGGATGATGAACACTTGATGACATTCTGTAGACAAACTAACCACCTAGCTAGTAACCAGTATTCAACTTGTTCCTTATTTTCTCTTTCTTCCTATATATTTCTCTGTTTCTGGTATGTTAGTAATGTTACAATTAAATTCTATCAATTTCTTCAAAAATCAGAAGAACTTTACAACTTGGGTAAAACATTCAATACCAGAGCAGTAACAGTCTAATGGGATGGACAGAGCTGAGGTGTGAAAGAATGCACAAGACATATTACACAGGAAGAGCCACCAGGGCAGAGGCTGACAGACAAAGTTGTCTATGCCCTTGGTTTTAGAAGCTGCTTTGCCTAGATTTGCTGATTTCCTGGCAGTGTGCTTGCTGCTAGAAATGGTATGTAGATTCACATCAATAGGTTCATTGTAATTAAAATTAATCAAAGCATTTAGGGGATTTTATAAACCCTGGTTTTGGCATGAGATCTATGACAATAAGGAGAAGGCAGTTAGGCTGACAGATAGACCATATGCCTAGAAATATTATCCAGAATACAAGATTTTGGCAGTGGAAACAAAAGTACTTGAATCTCTTGCTGAAGGATATTCCAATAAAATGAATCTGAGTTGCCAAACCATTATTCAAAGCCAAAACACAGGCAATTGGCTATTGAACTGGGAAATATGAATTTAAAAGATCACCTCTACAAAGTTTATTATTATTATCATTTCATTTACTTTAATATAAAATTAAAATGCTAGTTGTCTATTTATGTCTGAAAAAACAGACACATGCTTAAAATACTGATGACACAAATTGATGAATACACATTTTTCATGATCAGGATTCTGAACACAGCTTCCCTGCATTTTCTGCAAGGCTGTAACCATGGTTTCAACTACACTGGGTGTAGTGGGATTATGTGTTACATTTTAAATAATTGTCCCACCTATTCATTTAATAAAAAGCTGATTGGCTGAAGGCAGACTGGATGCATGAGTGGAGCTACCAGTCTGGGAAAATCTCAGAGAAGAGCAGGCACACCAGATTGTTGACACAGAGTTGCCAGAGCTTCCAAGAGATGCAGAGGAAAGAAGTTGAAATGCTGCTCTGAGATAAAGTACCAAGCCACATGGCTAAACAAGATGAGATGAGTTCAGATCAAGGCATTAACGAGTTATATGCCTAGGCCCTAGGCCGATCAGCATAAAATTAACACAAGCATCTGTATGATACTGTGATTCTGTGGGACAGCCAGACTGCTGGTCAAACCTCCAGTCTAGGCACAAAATTCCAGGCCAGAAACCTATTACAACAGCTGTGTTCTCCTGTGTAGGGCTGACTGAAGAAGAATTGCTCTCCAAGATCACACAGGTTATTATGCCACTACTGACCTTCACCTATTTCTGGCTGTAAATTAAAACATATATTTAGTCCCTACAGACTGCACATCGTTTCTTGACATATAGAAATTTCCAGAATGACATTTTAACTTGTTGAGCTACCTAGTAATACCTCTTGGAGGGGGGGGAGTTGGCTGGTAAAATGGAATTGTGTACGCTGGAATACAATCATTGCATCCCCTCTGTCATACTGTGTCACTTTGAAGATGATCACTGTACCCTTCCATAATCAAAGACAGGCAAATCCATTGAAATATGAACAAATTAGCTCTATCCAATAAATATATAATGCCAAGCTTGGCTTCAATATTTTTAATGTAAGCCAAATGTAAGTTTTAATGTAAGTAGTTCCTTGACTACTAATTTGATTGTGTCCTTAGTTATAACTTCTTCCCATTTAATTGGTTGTTTGAAATTTGTCTATTATTTTAGAAAAATAATTAAAGCTTATGATGATAGACTATTAAGATGTAAGTTGAAAATATTTTCACTTACTGTATTTGTCATTTCATTTTGATTTTGTGTTTATTTTACAGCAAAACATTTTTAATTAAACATTTGTGAAGCTTAGTATTTCCTTTGCGGATTTCAGTAAGTATCTTCTTTAATTGACAGAGAAGTATTTTGCACAAAAATGGAAGAAGAAAATGTATTTGTTCATTAGTCAGTAATGATAACAATCAAAATAGCCACATCAAGTGTAATTTAAATAAACATGCATTATGCATAATCATGTATATATGTTCCTTCACATGGATAGGACAGTTCACAATTGTGGTATTTGTAATTCCCAATGTCATTTAAGCTGTACTCACATACAGAAACCCATATGACTCAATTCCAAAAATTCATTCATACAAATTCAACTTTTCTCCAATTATTGAGAGGCTGAATGTGTTTAGTAGCTTTATTTCACATTCCTGTGCTGTTTCCCTGTCAGTCATACATTAAGAAGCTTTGAGGACTATTTGTACTGATTCAAGTATTTCCTAAAACCACGTGAGGGTTACTGTGAGGAACATCTGTGAATGTGAGACCCAGATGCTTAATACTGGGACATAGTCCCCCATTTCAGACAATCATTTTCATACTTGATTTCCCTGAATTTTTCTTGAATAATGTCTGTTGCGTATATATACCTTTACTGAACAAAGTCTATATATTCGCTGCAGAACAGGCCACTGGTAAGGATAGCTTCTAGTATAGATAATTTAACACAGAATTAGTTCACCAAATTGTGTTCCTATGAAGAAAGAAAATTCACTTTTTTCTTCCAAACTTACATAAATAAAATAATCTATCTTCTAGAGTATAGAAAGAGAAAAATATCTTTGATGTGTTTGTCAGAATAGGGTACAAAACTTAACAGTAGCTAATGCTTTTTATTTACAATAGTCAAAGTTAATTTTCTTCTCAAACTAATTCAGATTTAAGGACTCGTGGAAGACAATGGTCATTGCTCACTATAATTATTTTCAATTTTAGTAATTAGATGGTTCTGCTGGACAAAATGTGTTTTAGATTATTGATCTCCACATGTTTTGTAGAACTATGATTCCTTCTATTTTTACAGCAAAGTAGAGCATAAAGCTTTTGTGACCTGCTTAGGAGATAAGAACCAAAGGAGGAGCCACTGGACAGAATCTTGTCACACTTGGTCTATATTCTAAGGATATGCTTATTAAGAGTTCAGTTAAGGGGCTGGAGAGATGGCTCAGAGGTTAAGAGCACTGACTGTTCTTCCAGAGGACCTGAGTTCAATTCCCAGCAAAACCACATGGTGGCTCACAACCATCTATGATGTGGTCTGGTGCCCTCTTCTGCAAAACTGTATGCATAATAAATAAATAAATCTTTTAAAAAAAAAAAGAGTTCAGTTAATAGTGGTGATCATCAATGCTGGTTTACTTCTCGTGACAGAGGTTCAATAGAAAGTAAGATTTTAACAGCAGAGTAGCTGAGTGTATACAGGGCACTCTGGTCCATTTTTTTTTCACATTCTACATACATTGAAAATGACACTAAAGTGAAATTTTTAACTAATAAATAATATTTACAATTATTCCTTGGGAACATAAATTTTCTTAGTAATACACAGCTTTCAGAATGAGATCAAGACTTAGAACACTTCCTTCAAACACTTTCAAATTGAAACCTTCTTTCCTTCCTCCCTCCCTCACTTCCTTCCTTCCTTTCTTCATTAAATCACTCAAACAAATGTCACTGAATAACAGCTTTGCAATACACCATAAGCCAGACCCTGTGCATGCAGGAGAGATACATTCAAGAGCTCACGTTCTTATACTAAGATTTTTCATATTTTTTTTCCTGTGAACCAAAATTGTTTGCTCACTCTGAGCTGTCCTTGCTCTTATGCTATTAGTATCATTATGAAAACATTTACAGGTAAAATACTACATTTTTCACAGGCGTGCAGACTGAGTCATACTTCTCTGTAACAGACATATCTCTTAGATTTCTGCTTGCCAAAATAAATGGATATAAACCTCTAGTGGCTGTTCTTACTCAACAGCCAAACACAGGAGTTATTGTTATGAGATGAAAATGTATTGCAAACGGAAGAGAAGTGCCCTGAAGCTGAACACAAGTCATTGCAAGCCTCATGCTATGCAGCTGGCAGCAAGTATATTCCTGAGAGTATTGAAGCTAGAGGAGTTGTCCTGAAACTTAGCCAAGTCTAAACAAAGACCCCAAGTTCTTAAAAGACAAACTGAAGATTGAACCTTGAGTAAATTTAAACTGGAGGACTGAAAAATGTATGTCCTCTTTTCTATATAGTCTAATCTACGACACAAGCTATTCCACTCTCCAAACAAATGAGGCATAAATGTAGTACGAATGTACAAGACAAGTTCACAGGATTAGATTCTTAGGGATAAAAAATTTTAAATTGCCACTGCTGTATATGTATTATACTTTTGAGAAAAAAATTTCATTTATTGATTTCTGTGGTCAGAGTAAACTTTATTTTACATCTTTATTTTTTCGTGTGCACGTACACACATAGCAAACTTTATAAAGCTCAAACCAATAATGTGACGTATAATCATTCTAGAATAAGTAATAAAATTATTCTTTGGAATGATGAGTGTGTAAGATACAAGGCACACATGTTTCTAAGTACGTATGTGCCTGGATTGCTTATGAATGTGGCAGATACTTAGATTCTTCAAAACCTCATTTAGTTGTGGCAAGTAAAAGCTGAATTGTGATTATCTTAGTAGGTAAACCTCACTGATCTTCCTGTCTTTATCTACTCATCCAGCTATGTTGAATGTGTAGGGGCTTTGCCTGAATCTTAGTAATATTGCCATTGCCTCCAGAATCTCCTTGGCCAGTGTCTCCTGATCCAACATATATGTAGGTTAAAGTTTGTCTAGGATATGCAATAAAGACAGAAGTTGCTGTGTCAGCAAGGATAATAGAAATTTCATTATATATATAAAGTGGTTATATCAATTTGTACTTCTGCTGACCATGAATGATTTTTTTAATCATACTATATATTATAGATTCATCAAATTCACTATGTCTGTGATGCTTGCTTCATGATTTTCATTGTTTTTTATTTGATTATATAGTTCCATATTCACATTTATAATCCCTCACCCCATGTCGTATTTTTCCTCATCACTCATATGTGCATATATTTTCAGTATTTTTATATACAAGTATGTTAGAATTTTGGTAATAAAATACCCAACGTTTTTGAAGTCAGTTAATATATGTCATTTGTGTGTGTTAGTCAGGTTTATTTGAGGAAAGAGGTAGTAAAGTCTCCCACATCTCTAACATTTTGGAATAGGAACCAAAGGTATTCCACAATTTGTCATAGTATCTTACCAAAGACACTTTTCACTGATTGTGCTTACTACTCAAGCTTAAGTTTTATGGAGATATTTCTAGCCATATTTGCATTAAATTAGTCAGTGAAATCACGCAAGCATTTGCCACATTGGTTTCAACGTAAATTGATGTTGGTTACAACTATCATGGCAAAATTTGAGTTCATTTCCAAGAGAGTAAGAATTTAAACCCTTTTTGACTCCAAATAGATCCAGCCAATCTTTTTATTCCTCTCCATCCCCAAGAATAAAGAATATATTTCTCCTTCGTCTCAAGTACTAATTTTTGGTGTGGAACACATAGAGTGCAGTAGCACATAAATTCTTACTTTGGTTAAGAACCACAACCACAATAGCTACTGACACTCACATAATTGCTGGATGGGAAGAATCTATCATGCTAACTCTTGACTCTGTTTCCATAAATGTAATAGGGGAAAGATGTTAAATAGTTGTGGTAGGAATAGATCTCACCTTTTAGATATTTAAGAAATATTTTTTTTTAATTCTCTATTCTGCTGGGAGAAATTGCTCAACCATTTGAGGACTTAGGCTCATCTGATTTATATCTGAAAGCTCATGTACCATTGTAGAGGCAACACCTGTTGTTGTCAGGTATGAACGTGTAGCCTAGCATCTTTTGGAAAATATGTTAAATAAGTTCAGCATGACCTGGCTATGCTAAGAAAAACTATTCTATTAAGTAATTTGAATTATTTTCACCAATAACTACACAACATAAATAGCTTGATGCTGTTGATGAAAATATTTAGCTTATTTATGAAATGCCAAGAGATCTTCAAAGTAATTGTTTTGTTTATAGTGCCAGATAACCTTGAAGAAATAGATGGGGGATGGGCAGTATATACAACGGCAACAGACTTTGAAAGACAAGAGTACACTCCTGAGAAATGAACATGTGAGTGTATTTGAAGAATGCAGTGGAAGTAGATTGTGAAGAAGTTAACAGGAAGCTCCAGGCTAAGAGGCTTATAAAAATACCTGTGAAGCAGGTAGGCGAAAGTTATGAAAACCCAAACGAAGACACCTGCAGATTGTACAGACTAGAATATAAAGCATCAGGATACAGAACAAGGGAGCAGAGTTCCAGCCCAGGATCCACAGGCTTGATGGGAATTCAAAACTGTATGCTCTTATGGCTGCCTCAGGTATAGCTATCATGTGATCTGAGATGACAATTTTTATTATGAACCCTGAATAAATCATAAAAAATTTAGAAATACTTTAGCAGCAATTGAGAGAGGTTACAGAGACCCACAGACCAACGTTATGCAGGAAGAAAAATCTAAATTGAAGGTCTCCATAAGCCCTCCCCTTGGAGATTGGGGAACTCAGAGGAAGAAGGGCAGGAAAGTCCTTAGGAATCAGAAGTGATAGAGGAGGACACCAGGAGAACATGGCTCGCTAAACCACCAAAGCAGGGCTAACATGGGCTCACAGACACTGAACAAGCAAACATGGAGCCTGTATGGATCTGTACTAGGTCCTCTGTGTATATGTCATGGCTGTTAACTTGGCATTTTTGTGGGACTCCTAACAGTAGGAATAGACATATCTCTGAGACCTTGACCAACTCTTGAGACTCTTCCTGCTATTGGATTGCCTTTTCCGGCTTGGATTTGAGGGCTTTGTGTCTTGTTTTGTCTTGTGTGACTGTTGTCTCTTGGATGCCTAATCTTTTCTGAAGAGGAAATGGAGAGAGTAGGTGGATCTAGAAAAATGTGAGATGGGGTAGCTAGGAGGAATAAAGGGAGAGAAACTGAGGATGGAATGTGTTGTAGGAAAAAAGAGTTTATTGTCAATAAAAAATAGAAGAAAAGTGATATACAATTGTGTGGGAAATCAGAATAATGTATATGTGTTTATATAAATATATTATCATTAAAGCAACATAGAAAACAAAGTTCTGTATAGTTAAAAATAGAAGAAAAGTGATATACAATTGTGTGGGAAATCAGAATAATGTATATGTGTTTATATAAATATATTATCATTAAAGCAACATAGAAAACAAAGTTCTGTATAGTTAAAAAAAAAGTACTAAACCCAGTAGAGAATCTTGCAAACTATTTTAAAGATCAACAAAAACTAAGAAAAACAATTCAAATGTTGAGTTTTCTAGCCTGTGGTGAGTGGCCCCTTTTACTAAATACCTCAAGAAGTAATTAGCAAATTATATATGATAACACCAAAGGACACACGGCACTCATGGCAGTTTTCCATTGAGCTGATCATAACAAGCAGTGATGGAAATGTAGTATCATTACAGTGGTATGTTTAAAACATGATGGCATTTTACCCTAATTATGAAGAATTAATTGGTGTCATATTTCTGATAAAAAATCTCACTTCAGAGAGGAGATGTCACTCCTATACACTTTTTGCTTTGGCAGGCCACACAGACTCGGGATAAAAGTTGAACAGGAGATAACAAGTCTCTACCCTCCCCGCAACATGTTGTCAGATTCTGCCTCACACATCTCCTTTGTGGTGGGCTCAGGTGACAAGCATTCAGCTTCTTAATTAGGTAAGATAAAGACATCATATCTGATCTCATAAGAAGGTATGTGAGTCTTTAGTAAACCATAAGAATATGAAAACTGAATTAGATCACTAATCTGAGAAAAATAGGAAAATTCTTGATACTGTCAGGGAGGGAAGAAAATCACTGAGAGATTTTGAGAAGACTTAGCCACATGGCTGAATGGATGCTTTTCCCATAGAGGGGCTGCAGGAGCAGTCCTCTAACCTCCTAAATCTATGCAGAGCTAAGCACAACTCAGGATACTTGAGAGTAAACTGATCTCAAGACTCTAATTTCAAAATAGAGAAGAGGAAATGTGTTTCAGAATTTCCTGTCATCTTCTATTAAAAAGCAAATGTGCAAATGCTTGCTTTTAGTTTCATTATTTTATTTCACTGATTCAATTTATCTTAGCATTTTCAAGTTGAATGAGGACTGACCAGTACTCTAAGGATGGTGGAATTGGGGGGATGTGCTCTTGTTCTAGAGTATGTAAAAGCAATGCTCGAGGAAACAGTAAATATCACTTGTCAGGGTACATGTTTAACCAATGTACACAAAGGAAAATAAAACTTAAACAGGAAAGAAAAGATGATTCACTGAGTTATAAGTTGCTCTGCTCGCCAAGGATTGTGCTTCTGTGTGTGATTGCAATGGGATTTCCCCATTCTTAGCTGTAAGTAACAAGGGGAATTCTTAGAGTTTCTTGGGAGAAAGGATTTCTTGCACACAGTAATTTATCCAATGAATCTACACACGAAATTGTCTCTCACAGAAACCCATGGAAATGAAAAAGAAGGGAGGTTGAGCAGATTTCTAACTCCTTCTAATCTCCTGTCTGGCATTGGTAAGGGTTTTCCTTAGGAAGTGGGGATATTTTGAATCTACAAATATGCCCTCTGATCCCTCAGGGATCAATTAATGATGCCAAGCCACATTCCCACAGCATTCCCCCAGAATTTAAAGGTGAATAGAGCTCACCCTGATACTTATGTTTAGGGTACAGGAACAAAAGTGCTTATAGGAAACTAGGAGACAAGTTGTGGCAATTTTGTGTTGAGCAATGTAGATTCTTTCGTTACCACATCATATGTCCTTCAAAATTCCTGCTATTATTCTACAGTATAAGAGTCTATTTATTAATATGTGATTTTAAGTTTTTGAGTGAGCAAATAACTACTTTCAATCTTGGAAAACACCATTGCAACCAAACACTGAACTGCAATCAATATAGTACTTTGCTGTCCTTTTCTGGAGGTCTGGGGAGAGGAGAGATTAGCAGAGGATGCAGTATCTCAGCCAGATGCTATGAAACTTCAATAGACGTTTATTTAGTTTCTTCTTCCTTCTGTTTTGGACCCTTCTTGTATTGAGGCTGCATTATGGGGTCATCACAGTCTAAAGGAAAGTGATCTCAGATCTGTAAGGCCTTCCTTATGTTGATGTGAACTATTAACAAATGGTTTAATTCATTCAGAATCTCTTTCTGCATGATGGGGCAAAGATTCTCACCATCAAGTCTCTTTGATAATAAAAGCATAGTTTTGAGATAATGTTATATGGGGCAATGTAGTAATGAGTAAACATTTCTTAAGAAGATTCTGTATTTATTTGAAGTATGATTTTAATTCTTTAAAATAAAATTTATCTGTGTACTGTAAAGCCACCACAGTGATGGCTGCTTCTTCTGAGGAATATTTGTAAGGTCTGCCATTTCCTAATTAGGAACTGCATAGTGACTGCAATAGTGAAGTAGTTTAAGGCATGTGGGACATATGTGCAGACCTATTCAACTCCTTTGTCAAGTCTACTTCTCAATAACAATGGGTCTTCTAGTGAGTACACACAGTATAAGGACTTAGTAGATCAGCATGTGGTCATGATGAATAACTTAAGTCATACAGTTATTGAATAGTCCATGGTCAGGTGCTCAATTTTTCCTAAGGAGAAAACCATGATAAATGTGGGTAGGATACATGAAATTATGTCAGATGCTGATGCAAGGTAGCACACTGGAGATTATAATCAGTACATGTATATTTATAGCACCATTCTTCTCTATATGGATCACAACCCATGGGGGGGTCTAATGACTCTTTCATAGAGGTTGCATATCAGATATCCTGAATATAAAATAATTTTTTATTCATAATGGTCACAAAATTACATTTATGAGGTAGCAATAGAATTATATGGTTGGGGGTCAACACAACATGAGGAAATGTGTTCAAGGGTCACAGCATTAGGATGGTTGAGAACAATTTCTCTATCTAGTTATCTTTGTTTCCAACATGTCTCAAGAATAGTAACGCTGGCTTTCAAAAACTGGTCCACTAAGGCAGAGAGACAAGATTAAGAAATAAGGACTTTAGAAATATGCACATTGCTCTGCCTTTCTTCACAAAGGATTGGCTGGTCTTTTAAGTCTGCATAAAGTTTATTATACCAGGGAGACAAGTAATCTTTGATGTGATATATGGAGTAGTAGACTTCAGGAGACAACTTGCTCCTTATGAATAGAAAGATATCTCTCAGGAAATCAACAATAGCTTTTTAGAGAAAAAATTATCCCAATAATGCAGTAAAAGTATTTGTTTTGAGCGCTAGCCATTTCATGAAAGAAATAATTATTTCACCAGATCTAAAGTTGTATAATTTCCAGAAAGCCACAGAAAATACAGTGAATAAAGAAAAATTAGTCTTTTTTTTTAACCTTTATGTATACCAGATTTGGAAAGCTACATATGGATGGGACCCAAAGCTTGTAAGTTCTGGTCAAAGACTCTGATATAAAATTGTGAAACCATGATCACATAATATGCCCATTGAATTTCTAAAAAAAAAAAATCAACTAGAAAACTTTTGAAATTTTATCCAATATTACCACAAGTGGCCATTACTTTCATTTTTCAAGAATGAACAAAGACTCTTGTGGGCAGATATCCTGGTAAAATAAACTAGAAACCTAGGGCAATGGAAACTCCCAGGAATCTATGGGGGTGAGCCTAGATAAGACTCCTAGCAATGAGGGATAAAGAGCTCTAAATTGTCATCTCCTGTAATCAGGTAAGGCTTTGAGTGGAGGGATTGGGACCACAATCCAGCCACATAACCTTAAACCTACAATCTGTCCTGCCTACAAGATGTGCTGGGGTAAAGGTGGCACAGTAATTGTAGGAATGGCTAGCCAATGACTGGTCTAGCTTGAGACTCATACCATGAGAGGAAACTCATTTTTGAAACTGCCTGGAAGACTAAGATTCAGAGGTTGAACATCCCAGAGACCTAGGATGGATCCAGACATGACTGGCACAAAAGTCAATGATATTTGATATTCTTCTGTACTCAAAGTTTGTTGCCTAGCCTCATTGTCATCAGAGACACTTCACCCAGCAACAGAGGGGAACAGGGGCAGAGACCCTCATCCAAACATTTGGCTCATCTCTGGGAATCTTGATGAAGGGGGAGAAAGGATTATGAGAGTTAGATGGAGCCAAGAACACCACATGAAAACCACAGAATCAATTAACTGGGGCTCACAGGGACTCACAGAGACTGAACTGCCAATCAGAGAGCTTGCATGAGTCTGCCCTAAACCCTTTGCACATATATTATAGTTGTGTAGCTTTTCTTGTAGATCTCCTAACCATGGGAGTAGAGTGTGTCACTGACTCCAACTTTTACCTATTTTGGGGACATTTTCCTTCTACTAGGTTGTCTTATTTAATCTCAATAAGAGAGAAAGTGCCTAGTCTTACCACAATTTAATACACCTTGGGTGGCTGATACACATGGAAGACCTGCCCCTTTTTGAAGAGAAAGGAGGGGTGGATTGTGGGGTGGGTGAAAGGGTGATGTTGGGGAGAAACTGGGAGAAGAGGAAGAGGGGGAGTAAACTATGATCAGGCTGGAAAAAAGTTAATTAATTCAATAAGGTATAAATAGAAAAATACAAGAAAAAAATAAGAACCAGTGCAAACATTCATCCTTCTTGGTTCTGGTCTCTATGACTTTCAACCATGTAAGAGTTGTTTTTGTAGTAGTGGTGTTTGAGGGTAAGAGATAGAACCAAACTTCAGGAAAAACCTTAAGACCCACAGTTCATTAATGTTCTTTTATATTCTGACAAATGATTCATACTTAAGCAATATATGCTTTTAGAATAGAAAACGTGAAATATACAATAATAATTGCATTCATACTTAAGCAATATATGCTTTTAGAATAGAAAACGTGAAATATACAATAATAATTGCACAAAGAAACCTATAAGTCCAAACACTAACACCAAACCCATATGTTCCATCCCTTTTATGATAAAGGATTTATCTCATTTTATCTCAGTTGGCTTTCATCCTGCCACCTAAAAGAAACTAGAACTAAACATAGTATGAGAAAGATAAGTCCTTTCAGATTCCCTTTCCAATTGGAAGTGAGCATTGTATATGTCTATATTCTATAAGCCATGATGGTTTAGGGTGAAGTGAGAAGGGAAATGTGTCACTGCTCAACACAGGGCATCAGTGCTGCCTGAAGACTGTTGTGTCCACAGTAAAACCCAAGAAGAGATTAAATACCAACACACTGGATGCTCAAGAGCCTTTCCTGACATCTGAGTGAGAACAGCCAGAAGCAGAGCAGAGGAACAGCAATCAGTTCAGGAATTAGATTGTGACCAGAGCCTGGCATGGTAATATTGAACCAAAGAGAACTAACATCCATGCAAATGATAAAAGAATTCTTGACTCCTAGATAAGACCAAATAGTAAGGGACAGAGATATTTTGTGATAAGTTTGAATGAAAGGAGAATAAGAAGGTGCTTTGCTGATACAGTGCTAACAGAATTTCAGAGACCAGTGTTCTTCCAAACTTTGCTATGGCAAAACTCATTGGAACATGATTGTTCCTTTTCAAGCGTCTATATCCTTTATATCCCTCTCTGGAAAGTATATTTATGAGCATATCTATTTGTCTGAATTGGGATATGTAGATCTTAGCACTGAAAATGTGAATTATAATAAAGAAAGAAATAAAAAGCCTCTCTTAATTTTTCAAGACAATGAGTGTGAATTCCAAAGCTGTGAAATTCTGTTATCGAGGTCATCTAGACAATTGGTTGTAACTAACAGTAAGAACCACATGTACAGGGTTATTATTTTATAATTATAAATCAAAACCACAAAACACTGTATACACTACTTACACTTTTATTATGATCCTTGTCTTGAAAATTAAGAGGCAAGAAACAGTCCCTAAGTGACAATACATTGAACAGATGAGTCCTTATCCCAAGAGAATATATAGCAAAGATTGAGTCCAAATTTATATTACAGTTAAGAATTCCCCAAACCACAATTCACTCACTACAAGTTAGTGAAAAAATGGGAAGATAAATAGTTTTATAAGATAAAATATTATTGATATTATCAATAGTATACACCCTTTTTCTCCTTCTCTTCCCTAACCCCTGACATCTTTCTACCTCCTTCTCTCTCCCTTCTCTGTTCTCTTTCCCTCACTAAATTTAGCTTGACCTGCTTCAGTTGTAAAGAAGCTTTTCTTTTCAGTCATTTGGAACCTTCTAGATTTTTTTTGAATGGATGGAAATTATAAAATATTATTAATATAGCACCATTTTTGAAGTGCTTCCTTATCTTAAATCTTGACTATATAATTTTGGAAGTAAACCATGCAATAAAGCAATATCTCTAATAATCTTCAAAAGTTTATAAATTTAAATACATATATTTCTACACACATATATAAATATAAATACATATATTTATACACACACATATATATATCCTTCAAGTATTCAGTAAATGGGCTATGCTCTCTGGAGCCTTTATTTCTGATATACATATCTTACTTTCTACTCTCTTAGTTTTCACATACTCTATTTCATCCTAATATCATAACAGGAACTTACCTCCTTATTTCACAAAAATTTCCTATCTCTATCCAACAATATGTCTCATGTACAGCTTTCCTCATCTCATTCCCACAAAACAGGACTTCTACCGATTTGTCTTGCACATTTTCTTTTCTTACTAATCATCATCAGTCAGCAATCTTGAAACAGAGACTAAGGTAGAGATTGTATGAAGGAATTAGAGTAAGGAAGTTAACCAGGTATCACTAGCTCTGGGAGACACTAAGGAAGCAGAATTTTAACAAAGGGAAAGTTGAGTTGCAATATTACATCAACACTGGACACAGAGAAGCCCACAGAGAGTACTGATGCATTGGCACCTTCTGAAATGTGCTGAATTTTTGCAAATAGAGTGTGCTTTTACATGCCTCTGTCCACAAATTCCTGGAAATAGGGATTTATCGTTAGGGTCTTGTTTGTAGTGGGTGGATTTAGAGAAAAGGAACAATAGTCCTGTGAATGTCTGCTGTCCACATTCCCAGCATATGGAGGACAAATGATTGTGTCCTCACAATTAAGTGAATTAGAACCAGAAATATGAGTGGATATGGAGGTGTCACTATATCACTTTATACAGAGTTGGAATACTATGCCTTGAAGGTCATACCCTACATACTACAAGAGAGAAATTGCATCTTAAATAGTTACTGGATTCCTCATGGCTGTTACTTTGTATATGAGAAGCACTCAGCAGCTTACCCTACTGGATTTATTTCAAACGAATTATTCTATTACAAAATTTCCCTATAGAGACACATTAATGAGATGTTTTATACATATGTGACCTCTGTTTTTCTATAGGAGAAAATTGAGAAACACACATTGATAATTGTGTTTTTTTCCCTGAAACAATTAATTTAAAAGCTGCAATGTAGAAACCAAGTCCCAAGACATTTATGGTCATTGTCCAAAAAAAATGAAACAAAACACTCAATTAACCCAATACAATTAAGAGCACTCCTAGGATAATAGATATGTCAAAGGTTAATAACCTTGCCCGCTTAAGTCTTCTTCAAAATTCCTGCTTCTGGTTCTTCATGAGCTATCACCACTTGCTGAGTCAATGGAGTTCTTTCTGGCAAATAGTGACAGGTGAAGAAGTAGAACTGTACTCTGAGACTTAAACCATCGTGGGCTTATTGCCCAGGGCTCATGATGTGCGGAGAGCTGAAATCATCTTCCAAGAATTTTTTAAACAACTACTATGAGAAAGATGTCCTGAGACACAGTTCCTAAAATCACTTTCATGAGACTTGCTACAGCCATCAAATCAGGTGAAATCATAAAGAAGATACATAAAATAAAGTCTCCTGCAACTCTCACCTGCATAACAACATTTTTATATTGTCCCACATCCTAAATCTTAGCTTCAGAAGAGAAAGTCACATGTAATGAAGCCTATTTCCTTCCAGGAAAACCTTGGCGAAGACCCTGCTGCCTGGGTGAGGTATGCATGTAAATCTCTTCATACTATACAGATGTGCCTTGGCCTCTTAGAAGGGATTCCCCTTTACTGGCAGTTTTAAGGATCCCAGAAGATTGGAACAGAAAGAGAGCCTGGTTTTAACATCTACAAAACTGATTATAAGGCATTTTCACTCTTTTTGCTTAACACCATTTCTTTGGATTCTTGATGAAAGAGAACACATACACACACACACACACACATGCACATATGCACACTCAAACTATCAATTACCACTTTTATCCAAGTTTTGCTCACTAAATTCTTAGATATCTACTCTTTTAGCTGGCAGTCTTGCTGCCTTAACATGGCTTTTGTGATGTCTAAAGCTGTCAATGACTTCTAACCATTATAATATCAAATCCATAGCTTAGAATTTCCCAGCCTTCCACAAACTTATTTAAGTACTATAAATTGTTGTTGTCTATGTATCTTTATCTTTCCACGACTTTTAAGAAACTATCAAAATTGTCAGATAAATTTGTCTATGAGAAGGATACACTTTTATTTCCTAAGTTTGCCAGTTTTTTTTTTTTTTCCAAACATGACCCCTAACATCCAGCTTATGGTACCTGAAGCCATGAAATGATAAATAGAGGAATCCCAATCTACAGCTTGCTAATGAAAATTAAGCAAATAAAAGGTCTCTACAATGAAAAATTTAAGCCTCTGAAGGAAGAAATTATAAAAAGAAGTTCTCCCATATTCATGCATCAAAGAAACTAACTTTATGTAAAGAGACATCCTCCCAAAAGTATTATACAAAGTCAGCACCAAAAGCCTTATACAAAGTCAACACAACTACAGTCAACATTCCAAGGCTATCCTTCATTGACATATAAAAAGCAATCTCAAATTTAGGTGGAGACACAAAATACTAAGGTCAGCCAAAGCAACGATGAACAAAAAGATAAATACTGGTGATACCAGCATTCTAAATTGTACAACAGATTGGTACTATTAAAATATACTATTGATTTGGTATGCATGCACATGTGTGAGGGCATGCACATGTGCACACTCACACACAAATGTCATTGGAATGGGAAATGCCATTGGAATAGAAAAACACCCCTATTCATAAGTATAGCCTATAAGCCTAGACAACAGTGTATAATTTTTGATAAATATATAAAAATATACATAGGAAGAACATATTCAATAAACATATTCAACAAACATTGCTGGAAAAACTGGATTACAGCATGCAAAAAATATTACAAAAAGAAAGAAATTAAGTACTTCTCTCTTGCCCTCAGAACACCCAACTTCAAATGAATCTTGGTCCTGGAATATGATCAAATACTCAGAGACTGCTAGAAGACAAATTAAGGAGTATTTGTCAGGGACATGCATCAGTAAGGACTTTAAGTATAATACTTCAGCAGGACAAAGTAATAAGACCAACAGTAACAAATATGATGTCATAAAACTCTAATGCTTCTGGACAAAATGGGAGCTGCCAACTACATGCAGGGGCAGCTCACAAAACAGGAGCAAGTCTTTGTCAACTAAATTCAGCAAAGAATTATTGTCTGGTATATAAAAAGTTTAAGAAAAAAGCTTAAATATCAGGAAAATGATAAACTTAATTTAATTGTGGTCTATAGAACTGAACAGAGGTTTCTCAAAAGAAGAAAAATAAACATCCAATAAACAATTAGACATGAGGAAGATGACTATGGGATGAGATAAATTAGGAAGGCATTAACCACAATAAAAGATATACATATGTGTGTGTGTGTGTGCATATCTCCTTCCATATATAACATATGAAAACCTACTATTTTGTCATCCAACTAAAAATATAATTGGAGGACATAGTACACATATGATAGAAAAGAAGTGTAGACTTCAAAGCAGAAAGCAGAAAACTTAAAGACTTAAAAGTTTAAGCAGAGATGGAGCAAAATGATGGATGTAGAAAATGAATAGAATACCAAAGGAAAAGATCCATGAAGAAGTTTTGTGGAGATACACTAGTTTGTAAGCTATTAAAAGACTTTTAAATGAGTTCGAATAGAGGAACTTTGTATGCTTGAACAAAGATATACCCAGAAGACATGGATTACAGGATAATCTCTGTTTCATAAGTGGACTTCTTTTCTCTTCAGTTTTTGGACATTGAGACTTCAAAAGTCTCTGAAACAACTCATGATGTTGCCACTGATCATGGTTGCCTAGCATAGAGTGCATGGTTTGACCCTTTTGCAAAAGACACCACACATTTTTGTTGTATAACAGGGAAAAATTAACCTTAAATTGGTTGGAATCTTTTTCTCGCTGTCAAGATTTTATAGTGTCATAAGATAGTACACATGTCGCTCCGAGTAAGAAATCAATGGCCTTACCTACTACTACTGCCTGTGTGATATAGTACTAAGTTAGCAAGAAAATCTTTCTCCCTCTGCCCTGTAGTCAAGTTCTTGAACAGTTTCTATTGATTTTCATAATGTTAAAAATGGTTTTGCAATGGTACATGAATGAAAGAACATTATCTGAACTTTTGGGTTTGTTTGTTTGTTTGTTAATTTAGTTTTTGTTGCTTTTATTTTAGGTTTCATTGTTTACTTTTGAGCAAGAATGCATTTGTTTACCTGTCCTGTGTAATATCTATGTTGTAAATCTGTATAACAAGAAAGACATCTGAATTATATTACATCTGGGTGATTACTAATAAGTGCATTTGCACATCACATTGTTCGGAATGACAATTGGAGAGCATGCACACATTCCATTAGTAATTTAGTACAGACTGAAACTCTCTGAGATTCCTGAGAATGGGCACTAGCCATTTACTTGTTTTGATCACAGAGCTTTCCAGACAGCTATAACAACTTCTAGTCACACCAACATCACAAGAGAGAATCTGCTACTTTTCTTCTCTAATACCTAACATGGTCAGGCAAAATAGCTTTGAGTAATTTAGATAATTGGGGGTAGTAGCTTGACATGATTTTAATTAGCATTTTGCTAATAAATATTGTCAACACCTTTTCTTATGGTTTGTGCTCACATGGGAAACCTCATTTGCAAAATGCTTACAGAAGTCTTTTGACACTTATGTTTCTTATATTTGCATAATTGATTTATAGAAATAATTTGTATATACTGGATACAGCTTCCCTGCCAAATATAGAGTTGACATATCCCCATGACACATTGTTTGAAATGTAACACATAATGATACTTCTTGATGTGTAAAGAAAATAATTTGAAACAACTTTAATTTACGTGCATTTTATTCTGCTGATAGCAATTATGTGTTTGGGGAGTCAGGAGTTAAAAACTTTGTTTTATCTGAGAATGTGAAAGATTTTATATTTTCTTTTACAGACTTTGCAATTAGATTAGGTCCACACACATCCTAAATTAATTCTGATGTTGCTGTGCTAAGTGTTAGCATTTATACAATTTTCCCATACCACAAAGTGGCTCTTTTGGGTAAGTTAACAAAAATGCTGATTCTATTTCCAGGCATTTTTTTTTCTCTTTGACAATATTTGCTTATAAATGTGGCAAATTTATGTTTTAAATTAACTTACTCCTTGTATTTTAGAGGTATTGGCACATATTTCCAAAATTACATTTTCTGTATTTCTTTCCTATTTTGGGGCATTTGCTTATCTGTGTGAATGTCTAAGATCTGTACACAGAATTCTTTTCTCTATGATAAGTTTTTGTAAATAAAGTTAGGAATTATTTAAAAATACTTAGTTTTCCAGAGTGTGTACCTACTAGGTTTTTTTTGTCTACTGGAATATTTTAAATGTTTATACAGAGAGAATTTTACAGTATAGCATGACCTTGGTTAAATTAAACCTGAAGATGGATACTTTTAATGAATTTTAAATAATAAAATGTTTTTAAAATTCAATTTCTACTTATTCTTTGAGAGCAGAGAAATATAATTCAAACTTATGTTACTCTATAGCTCATGATATACAAGTATTTAAATATTATATTCATTTTTATTTATAGAATTCTTTGAAATGTAATAAATAATTATTCACACAGTATGGAAGTTATTCATTTAAGGTAGTTTAACCTCATTTTATATGTAATGGTATTAAAATGATTAAAAATTTTGCTATTAGCAAAATATCTCACTTCTGATATAGTTATTTCAGTGTATTCACAATGAGCAATAATTTAACTATTAAATAAACTTATGGATATTTTCACTTGTCATTGATTTTATTACTGATGATAAAATTTACATAAGACATCATTATATGTTTTTTACCTTTTTATGTGTGTTAATTTGTGATGTATTTCCAAATATTAAGTGACTATTTTTTCTTGAAACCAGCTCAAGGTTATCACTAATAGCATTTTTTATGTTTCTGGATTTACTTTCTGCAAACTGTTTAGATTATGTTCCAAGTGTGTTTGTGAGATATTGATTGATAATGTATTCTTTATTTCTGCATAATTTTTATATTAAAGTCATGTTGGAACTGTAAAAAACATTGGCAAGTATTTCTTACTATTATTTTTTTGGAAAAATTTAAGATTGGGCATTTTATAAATGTTAGATGAAATTCATCAATAAAGATATTTGGATACTTATGTGACATTTGTAATCTGAATTCAATATTATTAAGTTTTGCTAATTAATTGTGTTTTAATCTCAACTCCAAATGAATTCTTGTAATATCTTCTCTGTGTCTTATATATGTTTTGACATGTGAGATGTGTTAATATGATTTTTAAATTTTGGTACAGGAAATTTGTGACTTTATTTCTTATAGAAACCAAGAACTTGTTAATTTTTCTGGGTTGTATTGAATTATTATAGCTAACATTTTATATTAATGTTGACCTAAGAGTTAGCTGAACAGATAAAAGTGACTGTTGTTAAGCCTAAGACTCTGATTTTGGTCCTTGGAATCCGGGTGGTAACAAGAGAAATCTGGCAGTTTGTCCTGTCATCCACTGATATGCCTTGGCAGGCAACACTCCCCAATAAATGCATACATAAAATAAAAGTTTAAAAACATATCACCAAATGGCTGTCTAAACAAGAGCTAGACCAGGATGGAACTCATAGACATGCCAAAGTTGAAGTGGAAAAGTCCACCAGGCCCCAACACAACACAAAGAGCTAAAGGCAACCAAGAAGTACAGAGATATGAAAAATAGTCTTGTCCAGTGAAGAGCACACCAATTGGTTATCCAATACCAAATTCAAGTGATCAATCATGAAAACATACATAAAAGTAACATTACAGAAACCGAGCAGATTATATTTAGAAATATTTATGTATATGCATATATACATGTAATAACAATTAATGAAAAAAGAGGGCTTATATCTGAAAGAGAATAAGAAAGTGTATATGGAAGGTTTGAAGAGAGGAAAGTAAATAGAGAAATATAATTTTATTGTAATATCAAAATAAGAGAAAATACTTAAGGAAAATACATAATCATTAACAATTATAAAGCTAAAAAAAAATACAGACCTTAGGTATTGTACTCAATATCCTTCATTGATGACATTGCTGTTTTCCTAAAGTAGTTTTGCAATACCATTCCAAAGTTCTTTGTTCTAAGGCATTTTCTAACCACCTTCTTTTGATTTAGGCAATTGTTTTCTGATGTTCTCATTAGTTTCCTTTGTATTTCCGATATATTTATTATTTTATTTTAGGCTTTATTCATTTTTATAATTGTTCTTAATGTACAGATCAGAGTCATAAAAGATATTCAAATGTGGTCTATGCATGATGTAGTTCAACATTCCACTTTATTCAAGTCCTTCACAAACAATTCTGGGACAAAAGCATCTGAAATGAATTTGTGTGCAGTATGCTTTACAGACTTTCTCTCTGAATTTTCTCCCATCTAAGAAGAAACGATTGTTCAATTAGAATGGACTTATTTTCTTTCATATGTTTTAAGTATTGGATTACATATAAACACTGTTTTAAAAGTGAGGCACTGGTATTATTGCTAAAGCCAACATTATTGATTAGTTTGCACTGAAAATAAATATTTTGTTTCTCTCTAGCTACATAACAAACAACTCCAACATTTGGCTTCAAACAACAGTTATTACTTCATTATGTTTCTTGTTTCTAGGACTTAACTCGGATCAGCTACTAGGTCCTTCATCTATCTTACATAATAGCAGTCAAAATGACAGAAGCTAATGGCATTTGAGTCCTTGTTCATTTACATATGTAGGGGTAGGCATCTGAGAGCCAAAACAGGTCTTGGGCAGGTTTTTCACCTGGGAATTTTGGTCTATGCTGTGGTTTGAATGTATCCCTCTGTGATGGTTTGTGTTAATTGTCAGGCTGACTTAAATTTGACTCACCAAAGAAGGGTCTTGATGAAGACTTGACTAGGCTCTAGATCAGACTGAACTGTGACTCTGTCTATGGAGGTGGTGCCTCAATTATATTTTTGATGTGGGAACATCCAGCCTAGAAGTGGACTATACTATGCTCTGATTTTGGGTCCCAAACTGTTTAAGAGAAAAGAAAGTAGGCTGAACAGCAAACATGCACAAATTTATTCTGCCATTTCTTGGCATTGGATGCATTGTAAGTACTATGTGAATCATGCTATATAGAGTTTCTTGCTGTTGTGAACTGTGCCTTATAACTGTGAGCTAGAATATACCTTTTCTCCTCTAAATCTAAAATCTTTCTTTGTTAGATTGGTTTTTTTAAAATCACAACTGAAATAAAATATCCTCTAAAATGATGTCTTAGAAACTCAGTCCTTAATTCAAAAGTTGTTGGGAAAGGATGGAAAAACCGAAGTTGTTATGGAATGAGGTCACAGTCCTGATGAGTAGACCAGTGATGTTTCTTGTGAATGGAGGTGGACTGTGGGAATTTCTTTACAATGAGTTAGATCTCCCTCCCTCTCCCTCACCACCTCTCCTCCATCCCTGCTTTTCCTCTTATCCTTGTCTCTATGTTTGTCCTTTCATATCCCTTTCTCTCTCCTAACATCTCCTGCCCTCTGCCTTTCTGATTTGAATGAATACAATAAGGACATTGCCAGAATTATACATCTTCAGCACAGACTTGTTAGCTTCCAGAACTGACAAACTCATGCTTGTCCTTTATGTTACCCAATGTTAAGTATTTTTTTCTAACATTTTAAAACAGACTAAAAAGGGTGACATTATCTCTCCATCATGACACTCTGGAGAGGCAGATTCTTATATGGTTGCTGAGAGCATTAAAAGCTCATTTCCTCCCAGAATAAACTGTCAGAACCTTTCTACCTGGCTTCAGAAGTAATATGATACCATCGAAACTACTATTTAGTGAGGTTCTTGCAATCACCACCTGGGGTTATGTGCAATATAAGTGATGTCTTATATACTGATTTTTGCATGAAAATATATGAAAAAGATTTATGACATACATTAAATGTGTCAAGTTTACAGCTAGGAAAGAAATGTTATAAAGCCACATAAGGCATTGTATTCTTATGAAGTGACTTCTTTATATTCACAATTGTACCTAGAACATAAGTTACACCTTTAGCAATACCATTACTATTTGTTAAATTACAGATTTTAACAAATTTATATTAAGTTCAGTCATTGACTGTTTTATTCACATTTTCTAGCTACTTTGAACTTCATTCCTGTACCATTTACTCTATTTTCTTCCTTCCTTCATATTTTCTCAGACTAATGAGTTCTTTATCAGATTTTAAAAAAATTTAAATCCTCATTGATCCTATTTCTAGTACATTGATAAGATGCTTAGTAAGCAGTCATTTTAACTGGCACTACAGTGAGTTAGCTGATGATTTATGTAGTCCTACATTGTTCTCCTATGAGCTACCAATTCTTTTCTTCTTGGTAATTAGAATCAGTCCTTTGATGAATTAGACTATCTAAGCTTACTACTTTAACACAATAAAGAATTTGATATACTAAAGGAACATCATTACTTCTACTTTGTAAAACAATAGTTGGCCACAGTGCATTAGCTCAATGGAAATAACAACCTTCAAACTATGTTTATTAAAGAAAAGAAAGGGAACTTAAAAGTAGTGTATTAGACAAAATAATGAAGAGTTCACTTCTAATTTTGCTTCTTTTATTATTATACATGATTTATTAAGCCAATGTTATTAAAATTTTTAGGAACATATGGTGAGTATTTTTGAGTTTCTAATGACTCTCTAATATTATTAGAAAGCATAATTATTGGCGTTCCATAACACTTTTATGGGATTATAAATAGTAAAATTTCTTCCTGTTAAATAACTATATCCATTCTAAATACCTTTGTGACTAAATAGTGATGAACTTGGTTGTAAATATGTGTATAAAATAAATAGAATTGGGCAGGTAGTTGACATGGCAATTGATCATAACAGTAAAAAAAAAAAAGCACCATTAGGCAAGCAAGATTTCAAAAATGATAATAGACCTGGGAAAACAATGAACTGAATATTTCTGAAACTTGTATTTAAATGATAAAACAGGCAACAAAGCAAATTTATCATATAATGCTTAGAAAATAGATTTTGGAGAGTTTATATATTATGCATTAGAAAATGTCTGAAATTCTGGATTCACTTGTCTCCAGTTCATTGAAGTGTAGCACATAATTTAACAATGTTGGTGCATATATCCTCCTAGTAGTAGTTGGATAGTAGTGTTAACCTTACTAGAGATGAGATCAAACTGGATATTTAAAAGTATCTCCCATGTTATCAGCTGTATAAATCTATAAACACATATTTAAATAATTATTGTCTTATTACTATCCCCACCCTGTTGTCATTAATCTTACTATTGATACACAGTTAACAAACCTGACATGGCCTCCTTTGGGGAAGGAAGAAAAGTGAGATTATATGATACTATTGTCTTTAGCATCTTATAGTTTCAGCAACAAATTATTGACTCTGTGACCATGGATATGTTTTTTACTGTTTCTGAAACTCAAGCTTCTCAAGTGAAAGATAAAGATGTAAATACCAACCACATATGATTCCAGTCATAATAGCTTAGATAGTAGGAAGTACATCAAAAGCCCATTTCATAGTTATTTACTAATAAAGTTTACATCATTATTAATTTTTTTCTTAGCCCTTTTGCACCCATTTTTTAAAATTATGGTTATTATTAGACCTTTCTATATTATAAGACCAATATAATCAGTGTTTTAAAATAAATCACAAGAGGTTCTCCTCCTAATATCCATGCTCACTTTGCAGTCAATGGATATGAAGAACAAATGATACAAGAGCCAGAATATATCTTTGTGGAAGATTGGTTTTCCTCTGTTTAGTGAGAATCTACTATAACAAAAAGCATTTTCTGGATACTTTACTGATCCTATTTTGACTAATGAAGACCTTGATTGGAGGAAGCCAAAGAAAGAAACAAACAAACAAAACACAAGACAAAAATACCCAACCCTTTCCCCAGTGAGCCATCAGGAAAATAAAGATCTACCAGTCAGAGAAGTTCACATGCCTGTCAGCTGACCACTGCTTTTCCACTAAAGTTTTCTTAATGTACTATCTATCTATGATGGTCAGTAAAACCATTAAATGGTTGCATTCTTAGACTAAAGTGACTCTTTCTCTTCCATCAGCTATTAATCATCAATAGCTCCTCATCTAGGGACAGGATTTTGTGTTCAACCCCCTCTCCATGCTGCTATTTAGTCTATTGCCTGCTTCCCTCAACTGAATATATGATGTTTAGGTATAATGCTAGGTATAAGTACTAGTCTAATTATAAAATTATTTCCAGGGTTCAAAAAAAAACCATGTGGTTATTCTGTTCTGTGGAGAGAGTAGTAGAATGCTTAGAAGCAAATTTATATGAAAAAGATTGTTAGTGAAATTTCTTTGGGTTATTACAACATTAGAAGATATATGTTCTATATCTTTTAGCTATAGATTTACGAAGAACTTTTTGTAATTTTCAAGTTAAATGTGTTGACCTACTCTTGACAACTATCTAGTTGTATGTTCACTCAAATGAAAATGACATTTTCATTTCAAATCTGTTTTCCAGTTTTCTGATTTGGATTAATATTAGATTTAAATACAACAGTAATATGAAATGCCTGTCAATGAAGAATAATATAGGTATTTTTATTTGTGTCATACTAGGATATCAGAGACCATATGATACACAGAAAAGGAAAATCAGCAAAAGCATTTTAAATCATAATCTAAGCATCCATTATGAAAACACTCTAGTTCTAAGTTGGTTCTAGGAAGTTTCATAGTCAGTCATAATTTTAAAATTTTCACAGTATATTTTGAATTTATTGGGCTTCCTCACAAATCTTATAGCATTGCCATTTCAGAAATTTATAAAAGCTGCTATCTT
>PVIH01022789.1:0-26340 GCA_004025045.1 Sigmodon hispidus | reverse complement strand
TGTGAAATTTTACAGTAGATCCCCTTGATGCGCTCCTTCTCTGTCACTAACACTGTGAAATTTTACAGTAGATCCCCTTGATGCGCTCCTTCTCTGTCACTAACATATGAAATTTTACAGTAGATCCCCTTGATGCGCTCCTTCTCTGTCACTAACATATGAAATTTTACAGTAGATCCCCTTGATGCACTCCTTCTCCGTCACTAACATATGAAATTTTACAGTAGATCCCCTTGATGCACTCCTTCTCCGTCACTAACATATGAAATTTTACAGTAGATCCCCTTGTTGCGCTCCTTCTCCGTCACTAACACTGTGAAATTTTACAGTAGATCCCCTTGATGCGCTCCTTCTCCGTCACTAACATATGAAATTTTACAGTAGATCCCCTTGTTGCGCTCCTTTCAAATTGTTTCTGCACTGAAGGTGAGACATGGACACTTTCAGTCTTGGTGTCCTTCAGTCCTGGCAAACAGACTCCACTGTTTCTTTCATAGTTTTGCATCCTTGCTCTTTCTCCTTTTTTCTTTTTGCCTCTTTTCTGGGACACTTTCTCCTTCTTACCCCCAGGCCTTCCATTATGTTGTCATGTTTGTGATGTTGAGCATGTTTCTCTCTCTGATCCTCCCTGTGTGCAGCTCACTGAGCCATGATGCCCTAGTCTACTTTGGGAGTCTTTTGTCATCCTTAGAGATACTGATAATAATGGTCTTTTAAAAGATTTTATCTTTATTTTAGAATTATGTACATACATGTTGAGATAAAGTGCCTGTAGAACCCAGAAGAAGGTGTCTGAGCCCCTGGAACTGGAGTTTCAAGTGGTTATAAGCTATCTGACATGTGACTCTACATGCCCTTGGTGCCTGGATGAGTCTGGTGCCTAGCACTTGAGGAGCATGTGGGGTACTATCTTTGAGGGAACTGCCACTCTCTACCTTTGTGCCTTCTTCACACACTCTGCATGGTTACACAGACACCACCTCTCCCTTAGCTCCTACCTTCTAGATCTATGCTGGACATACTTCCCTTTGGTTTGCTCTTTTGTTCAAAGCTTCTTTTTGTAGTAATTTTCATAAATCAGTTATCTTCTTCCACATTATGGGACCCAGGGATTGAACTCGGGTCAGCAGGCTTGGCGGCAAGAACCTTTACCCACTAAGCCATCTCAGTACCTCATTTTTATTTTGATAGACAGGTCTCATGTATCTCACACTGACCTTGAACTTTCTATGTAGCCAAGAATGACTCTGAACTTCTGATTCTTCTCCCTCTATCTTTCCCAAACACAGGGATTACAGGCTTGCATCACCACAAGTTTTATAGAGTGCTGGGAATTTGGAACCCAGAGTTTTGTGCATACTAGATAAGTACTCTACCACCTGAGCTATATCCACAGCCTCCACAACTTTGCCATTTGTTACGTGTTATTGACAAAAAAGATAATGAGAAGAATTCTGATCTTGAAGTACAGGGCTCTTTATAAACTGATTCTTTCCAGTTTCATCTTCTCTTGGTCTCTTACACTGTAATCCCTGCCGTATATATTTCTCTGAAACTACATCTACTTCTTTGGCCTGTGTCTCCATTCTCTGTTCTTATAAGCTCTACCTAGTCCCCCTGCCTGGCATCCTCCTACTTATTCAAGGCCTCCTCCACCCATCTCACTTGCCTTGGGAAACCTCTAAAGGTCCCACATTACTCTATAAGCAGAATATGGGTGTTCCCATAGCACTATGTTGATACTGTTAGCTCAGCAGTTATACCTCAGGGAAGGGTTTATTTATATGCCTCTAATTGTCACTGTCTTCAAGGCAGGGTCTATTTTTCTTTTCCTTGATATTGATGCAATATAACTCTCAGTGATTAATCCCCTGTAGAGACTGGGGGTATATGATTGAGTAACATTTGTAGCCTCCATTGTCATCTCTTTTTAGGCACACAGGCTATGCCTCCTCTTTTTTCCTTGGGGTACCACCAGTGCCGCTGGAACTATGAAGATGAGCAGGATGTAAAGGCAGTGGATGCAGGTTTTGATGAGCACGACATTCCATATGATGTCATGTGGCTGGACATAGAGCACACCGAGGACAAGAAATACTTCACCTGGGACAAAAAGAGATTCGAAAACCCCAGAAGGATGCAAGAGCTTCTCAGGAGCAAAAGACGCAAGGTGAAGTCAGCTGATATTTAATGCTTTTTGATCCCAAAGTTAGATTTGTCTTGGCACATCAGCAGAGGAAGACCCTCTGATGGAAAAAAAATCATTGTGAAAATAGTGTCTTCCAATGCAATAGTAACTGTGATAAAGGAAGACTGATGTTAAAAGGTGAAGACAAGTGCTAAAATCAGATGACACCATCCATCCCTAACACAGTTCTGTAACCCCCAGAACAGTGGAGGGACCTGAGTCTTTCAGTCCTGTTGGTGGCAGCTACCCTGCTGAGATGACACGATTTTTCCCTAAAAATTTGGTTCCATTGTCAAAAGTGGTGGTAGCACACAGACACCAAAAGCAGAGAAGTTTCTCACTTAATGAGGCCTTCTGGAGAGCAGGGCTGTCTCCCAACTGCTCTGAAAATGAGAAAGCCGGGGGAGGGAACCAGCTTTGTTTCCTGGCGGCTAAGATGCTGGGATAAGAGTTCCTCCACAGGGGCTGGGTGGTTTAAACTTCCTACCACTAACCAGCAGACCTTGCTCTGTCAGGGCAGGCAGGCAGAAGGATGAAAGGATGTGGTAGGGCTTGAAAGTCTTAACAACAGAGGGTAAAGATGGAGTGACGGGGACCAAGATGGCTCACAGGTAAAGGTGCTTGCCCCGACCTCTGAAACCTGAGTTAGGTCCCACGATCCCACATGGTAGCAGAGAGCCAACTCTTGCAGCATGTCTTCCTACCTCCACTTAATATCTACACAGAATGATGAACGTATTATTCCCTCCAGCCAAAAAACTCTGAAATTGATCTCTTTCCCCATTTTTCAGATGATGAAGTGGTAGTAGCTTTGCAGTGGTTGGTAGTTTGTGCTGAGGACTGAACCCAGGTCTTCCGCAAGAGCAGCCAGAGATCTTCACAGCAGAGCCGTTTCTCTAGCCCCATTGTTGTGGTGGGTTTGTTGTTGTTTTTGAGGCCTTTGAATTTTTTTTTAACTTTATTTATTTATTTATTTATTTGCCTTAGCATTTGCCTGGAACTGGAACTACAGACAGTTGTTAGCTGCCATGTGGGTGCTGGGAATCGAACCCGGGTCCTCTGGAAGAGCAGACGGTGTTCTTAACCGCTGAGCCATCTCTCCAGCCCCAGCCTTTGAATTTTTAAGATGTCGTGCTAGGGGTCTTTGAGTGGGTGGGGAAAGGCAATGAATGACAAATATATAACAAATTCCTGCAACTCAACAACTTTTATATTCCAAACACTTAAAAATTGACAAGGATTTGAATAGATACCAAAGAAGATATTCAAGCCAAGAGAGCCAAGAAGCACATGAATGCATGCTCTCTTTCCACCATGTGGGACTTGGGCTCCAGGGATCAAACTCAGGTCTCTGTGGTTGCCAGCAAGCACCCTTAGCTGCTGAGCTACCTCATCAGCCTTGTTTACTTGTTGTTACTGTTTTGATGTTTTATTTTGGTTTTAATGTCGTTTCTGTGGTTTCTGTGGCTTGGTAGAGTGTAAACAAATGTTTCCTATCTCTATTGCTTAATCCCAAATAATCACTCAGAGACTTATAGTAATTGTAAATGCTCAGTCAACAGCTCAGGCTTATTACTAACTAGCTCTTATATTTAAATTAACCCATTTCTATTCATCTGTTTTGCCACATGGCTTGTGGCTTTACCTGTCCTCTAGCATGTCTTGTTCCCCGATCAGTTGGCTGGTGTCTCTCCTGACTCCACTCTCCTTCTCCTATCATTCTCAGTTTGGCTTTCCTGCCTAACTTCCTGCCCAGCTACCAGCCTGTTAGCTTTTTATTAACCAGTGGGAATAATACATATTCATAGTGTTGGAAAGAATTGTTTCAGAGCAGTAGGGGGCATGAGAGCATGGCTGCACACATATGCCTGTGAATGCCAGAGGACAGCCCCTGTCATTTCCTAGATGCTGACCGCCATTCTTTTATCTCTTTTGTGAGACATGGTCTCTCACTGACTTGGCTGGCCAGGGTACCCCATGGACCATATACCTGCCTCCACCTCCCCAGTACTGGGACTACAGACATGTGCCATCATGCCTGAGTTTTTCACATGGGTTCTGGGGCTCAAACTCAGGTCCTCATGCTTGCAAAGCAAGTACTTTCCAGACTAAGCTAAATCCCTAGACCTGTTCTTGATTTCTTTCATCAGTGTTATCTTTGCCTCTAAATAACCAGGGGGTTAGGACTTTGCCTATTTAATGCTTTCTTATAGCATCTGTCATCACAGACAGATAGAAGCTTAATAAATGTCATCTTAAAGATGTATGTGTATGGGGGCTGCTGAGATTGGTCAGTTGGTAAAGGCACTTTGCCACTAAGTCTTGAACCAAGAATTCTAGCCCCAGAACACACATGGCTAGCTTCTTACAGACCAACAAGCAAACATACATAAAATAAATACATATATAAAGAAATAAATGTAAAATAGTAATTATTATAAACTATGATAACTATAAAAGAGGATTTACCTGAATTTGATAACATTTTTTTTGTTGTTTATTGAGACAGGATTTCTCTGTGTAGCCCTGGATGTCCTGGAACTCACTTTGTAGACCAGGCTAGCCTTGAATTCACAGTGATCCACCTGCCTCAGCCTTCTGAGTGCTGGAATTAAAGTCATGCACCACCACTGTCTGGCTGATAACAATTTTTAGTGAAAGGTTATAGGGACTTAATAATGTCCAAAGTTTTCAATTAGTTCTAGTTTCTGAGTAAACCTCAGCTCCTCCCAAAACTATGATGAAAACACCTGAATGAACATAAGCCTCATAAAACTGACATGGTCTTCCAATCTCTGTACTGACAGCTTGTAGTCATCAGTGACCCCCACATCAAGGTGGATCCTAACTATTCAGTATATGCTGAAGCCAAAGAACAGGGCTTCTTTGTGAAGAATCCAGAAGGTGGTGACTTTGAAGGAGTATGTTGGCCTGGTATGGTATCACTTATTTCTACTTGTTCATTCCCAATTACTAAAACGTCTGTGGCTAACATTCTCATTCCTGTGGGTACCTCTTTCTCTTCCAGCTGCATTTTCAGCACTTTTAAGGGAGAAACACCATCACCTTTTTTGGTATCTTTCATAGCACCTGGTACAGAAAGCTATGAGTGCACTTACCAGCCAGCAGTCAGATGAATGAATGAAAAATAATCAAACAGGCTAATTCCCATGGCATGTTATTTCTCTAAGCAAACAGAGATAAGATGTAGGGAGTGAAGAATGTCGGGGGTAGGGTGGGAGGTGTCGGGCAGGCTCTCCCTTGTGATCGATCGCTCTCTGTCCTTTTAGTTTTGACCATCAGTCTTTCATGAGTGGCCTCAGCTGCCTGTGGAACTCTAGATGCAAAGTTGTTAGTTTAAAGCCTTGTTAGAAATTCTGCAAAGGCCAAAAGAAATCACCGCTGTGTCATAAATCCAAGTGCTATGGAGAAGCCAGTACCGTCCTTTCTCCCTTGAGCCATTTGAACAAGCCCATGTCACTGCAGAGTATTGGGCATCCTTACCTGGCCTTTCTCAGGATGAGTGGAAGACAAGCTTCATTCTGACACTTGCTCATTAGCTGTCCGTGGGCCTCTGGTGTTGAAAGGTTTAAATTTGTCTCTTTAAAAACGGCTTTCGTTCACTTGCTGCAGACCACGCCAGATCGGTCGTCTTTTGTATTTGACATAAGGTGTCCATTGATAACCTGACCCTCATATCTTCTTTGCCATGCATCTTGCTGTAAAGACCATTGTCCTTGACAGGCTGCCCACTGTTGTACCTCTTAGGTCTCTCATCTTACCTTGATTTCACCAATCCCAAGGTCAGAGGATGGTATTCCAGCCTTTTTGCTTTTCCTGTTTATCAGGTTAGTTTTTATTCTTTTTCTACTTCCTAGTTAACTCAAAACATGAAAGAAAAAGGTAGTTGCTTAGAATTGCTTGTATTAAATGGATTTTGATATATTGCACATATAAAAGGCAAGAATAGATACTACATTATATACTTTAATGGTATTAGGAAAGATACTATATACATTACTAGATGTTATAAAAACTATGGTTTTATCTATATTATAACAGACTATGATATATCAAAATACAGTACAATGGATACTTATTCTATTTACTAATTACTATATACATTTTAATATGAAATCCTACTCTACAAATATTATTGAAAATTTATATGAAGCCAGGCATGGGGCACGGTAATCATAGCACTTGGGACTATGAGCAGAAGAATTGCCATGAATTCAAAGCCAGCTCAAGAAAAAAACACTGAGTATGGTGATACACACCTTTAACATCAGTTGGCAGGCAGAGGCACATGAATTTCTGTGAGTTGGAAACTAACCAGATCTACATAGCAAGTTCCAGGACAACCAGAGCTACATAGAAAGACCCTGTCTCAAAAAGAAAAGACTTAGGATTAGGGAAATAGCTCACTTGATAGAGTGTTTGGCTAACAGGCTTGATCCCCAACACAGCAAAGACCCATGGTAGAACATGCATATAATTCTAACATTTAGGATGTGGAGGCAGAAGGATCAGAAGTTAATGTCATCCTCAGCTACTTATTAAATTCAAGACCAGCATAAGCAACATGAGAGCCTGTCAAGCAAGCAAGCAAGGAGGAAAGAAGGAAGGAAGGAAGGAAGGAAGGGAGGAAGGAAGGAAGGAAGGAAAGGAGGGAGGGAGGGAAGGAGGAAAAAAGAAAGGAAGGAAAAGGAAACAAACAAACCAAAAGCCCCATCCATAAAAAGTGGCTATGACAAGTGTGAAACTATCTTATAAACCAATGGTTCACAAAAACTATGTCAAAACCCCTTAGGGGATACACTGTCCCTATCACAGGGTCACATATCAGATATCCTGCATGTCAGATATTTACATTACAATTCATAACAGTAGCAAAATTGCAGTTATAAAGTAGCAATGAAAATAATTTTATGGTTGGGTGTAGTCAGAAGCTTCTGTTCCACCAGAAATTCAAATACTCAGCAGCTGCTTCCCAAATAATTGACTTGGAGGTTTAATGTTATAGTAAATGATGGGCCAATAGCTCAAGCATATCACTAATTAGCTCTTACACTTAAATTAACTCATAATTTTATCTATGTTTAGCCATGTAACTTGGTACCTTTTTTCAGTAAGACATTCTCATCTTGCTTCCTCTGAGTCTGGCTAGCAACAGTGTTGGTTTTGTGCATGAGAAGAGACACACACACACTACCAGATGCCATACAGAGTTTATGTAAGGGAGTTACTAAGCAGGTACCCGGAGACAAGTGGGGGAGGAGGAAGAGAAAAAGAGAAGAGGGATTGTCATGTGGCATCTCTTTTTAAGAGAGTGGGTGGGCACTTAGCCATGCCTAGGGGTGTGCCCTTTGCATGCAGTGTGTTCTGCAGGCGCCATGTTGGCTTTACCATGTGGCCACTACATGTTGGGCTCACTACGTGTTGTGCCAGGAATCCCTACAAACGGCATCTCTGCCTTTTTTCTTCCAAGAATTCTCCTATTCTGGTCGCCCCACCTATACTTCCTGCCTGGCTACTGGCCAGTCTGCATTTTATTAAATCAATATTAATCACAAATCTTTACAGTGTACAAGAACATTATCTCACAGCAGTTGAGGGCCACTACAACATGAGGAACTGTATTAAAGAATTGAGGAATTAGGTCAAGAACCACTGTTATAAACCATAATGTATTGTTAAAAGTGAAATATAATTAAAATCTTAAAAGAACCATGGAAAGAAGTGGAGGTCACATTGGAGACTTGTCTTCAATCAGTTATGGTGATAATTACAATCATGGTAATGCATAACACAAATTGAATGCGAGGCAGGTGCCAAGTGTTGTTTTAACCATTTGATTGCATTATACCATTTCTTCTTTATAAAAGAACTATAATTGGAAATATAATTAAATCATAACCCCACATGTGAGAAAACTAATGTGTGAAGAGTCTTAAAACCCACAAAGGTCACCGATTTACTAAGTTATGGACTCAGGATTTGAATTCAGATCTGTTTCCCAAGCTCAGCTCTTAAATATAAGATACTTACTTCTGAACATCATTGATTAGATTAGAAAAACAGTTAAAACAACAACAATCTTTAGTCAAAATATGGCTATAGTCATTCGCTTCATTATTGTCTGTGGCTGCTTTCATGATACCATGCCAGAGTAGAATAATTAAAGAGCTCTTATGATCCACAAAGATAAATATATATATTATCTAGATCTTTATAAAAAGAAGAGCAGAAAGAAAGAAGGAGAAAGCGTAGGAGAAGAAAACTTTATCTTTGATTTAGAAGTACTAAAAGACTGAAGGCAAGTATCTGGAAACTGTACAGCCTTATTCTTAGAAGTACATTTGCTTAGAAGCCAGGCATGTTGGTGCACGCCTTTAATCTCAGCACTCAGGAGCAAAAGCAGATAGAGCTCTGTGCAATTCAGGCCAGCCTGCCAGAGCTACATAATAGAGAGACACTGTCTCAAAAAGAATGCATTTGTTTAAAAGTAGTTAAGGAAACATGTAGGCCACCTTCAAGCATTGGAAAGATCATCTATCATGTTGATAAGGTCTCAAGTGTGTTCTGTAGTGTCCTGGAAGGAAGCTAGGCCTTATTATAACATGGTGTAAACACAGCATTAAGAAATAGTAGAATGAGATGCCTGAGGCTCCCTGTAATGATATTCAAATGCTGAGAGACCATAAATTTTATTAAAAAGAACTTTAATACCATTTTCATTAGATTGAAATAACACAAATTATAACAGAAACTTTCAGAGTATTAGAGAAAAATACTTTCAGATTACTAGAGGAGAAATAATGTATAGTAATAATTGCTTTCAGTTAAGAGTTGTAGCAGAGATTTCTTCTCAGCTTTTTTGGATAAGATCAGTGAAGATTTGTAGTAGATGGTGGATGATAAAGAGCCTAATGGTGAATATTCACAATTTTTCTAGCACATATTTCCTAAAAATGTCTTTGTATGAACTTACAGGGTAGTATTATTTCACAGGTAATATAATGCAGCATTCTATCAAAAAATATTTATTGATAGTTTCTTTGAAAAAATATTTATTGATAGTTTCTTTGTGTAAGATACTATTGTAGGTGTATGGAATTTTTATTTAACAAAACAGACAAAATTCACTGGCATAAAACCCAACTGGCATAAAAAATAAAGAAAGAAGAGAGAGAAAGAGCAGGGATACTATCCTGTTAATATCATCCCTGGGGGAGGATTCTCATGAACAGTGTTTACTTCCTAGGGATCTACAGACATCCTTTTCATATGGAATGACATGAATGAGCCCTCGGTCTTCAGAGGGCCAGAGCTAACCATGCAAAAGAATGCCATTCATTATGGCAAATGGGAACATAGGGAACTTCACAACATCTACGGATTTTATCAGGTAAAGCATCCAAATTAGAAGTCAGCTAGAGTTATGTGCCCTGATTTCAGTCAGTTCTATAATTACATGTTCTGTGAATTTCTCTGTATGTGTCTGTTGTCAACTACAGTGTGTCTTAGATGATAGTCAATTTATTATTCCCCTCTACTTCCTTTTCCTTTTGCAATGAACTTGATAAATTTAAAAACATTACATATGGCATTTAATACCTCTAGAAGACTTTTATTGGCACAGGCAATCTATAAATACATTAACAAAGGTAATTAAAGCAAATTTTAAAAATTTTGTATATATCCATCTATTGCTAGCTTAGGTGAGGCTGGTGGCACCCATACACAATCCTAGCATTCATGGTACAGAGAGATTGTGAATTCAAGGCCAGCCTGGCCTACATAATGAGTTCTAGGCCAGCCTAGACTATACATACCCTAGTGATATCTCAGTGCTTAAGAGTTCTTGCTGATCTTCCAGAGGACCTGAGTTTGGTTTCCAGTAACTATATTGAGCAGTTCACAACGACCTGTAACTCCAGTTCCAGAGAATTCAACACTTCCTTCTGGCCTTCAGAGGTACCCACACAAGGAGTATATTCTAACATATACATAAATTTTAAAAGATATTTTTAATGTGACTAGAGAAATGGTTAAGTGGTTCAGTCCCCAGCACCCACATGGCATCTATAATTCCAGTTCCTGGGAGTTCAAAGCCCTTTTCTGGCCTCCATGAGCAGTACATACAAATGCACATACATGCAGGCAAAACATCCAAATATAAAAGAAAAAAATCTTTTAAAAAGTTAAAAAAAATCAAGCAACAACAAATGTGTGCGTACATACACACATATGTATACACACACATATACATATCATAACATTTACACCAAGAGAGGAAGACAATATATTTTTATTTTAATAAGTATATGTCTTAGTTTTATTGCCGTAATACAATACCATGGCCAAGATAATTTATAAATGAAAGCATTTAGTTTACCTAATGGCTTTAGAAGGTTAGAGATCATGGTGGCAGGGGACAGCTGAGAGCTCACATCAAGAGGGAAGCACATGGGAATAGCACAAGTTTTGACACCTCAGAGCCCACCTCTCGTGACACACCTCCTCCACCTTCCCAGACAGATTCACCAACTGGGGACCAAGTATTCAAATATATGAATCATTCTTATTAAAACCACCACATTATACTTTTAAAATGCATAAACTTCCCCTAATTTGGGGGCTGGAGAGATTGCTCAGCGGTTAAGAGCACCGTCTGCTCTTCCAGAGGACCCGGGTTCGATTCCCAGCACCCACATGGCAGCTAACAATTGTCTGTAGTTCCAGGCAAAACACCAAGGCAAATAAATAAATAAAGTTTTTTTAAAAAAAAAACTTCCCCTAATTTGCTCAGCCTTCTATTTGCTAATCATATCCAAAGACTGTGAATCACTTACCTGAATTTGTATCTGTGAGTCTTTGTTATTTTTAGAATAAGACTGCATGCCTATAGGTCTCCCACAATTGCTATTTTCTTTTTTTTTTTTAAACTTTATTTATTTATTTATTTGCCTTGGTGTTTGCCTGGAACTGGAACTACAGACAGTTGTTAGCTGCCATGTGGGTGCTGGGAATCAAACCCAGGTCCTCTGGAAGAGCAGACGGTGCTCTTAACCGCTGAGCCATCTCTCCAGCCCCCAATTGCTATTTTCTAATGGGAGTTGCTGTAGTACCTGGATATAGCCTTTTCCAGGCTCTACATGTTTATTTTCTATCAACTTTTTGCTTTAATTGTCAACTGACTTAGGGGATTTCTTATGTAGGCTGACGTGGACACTTAACCTTTCTGAATTTATTATTTTTTAATCAATGAAAACTATTTTACTCACAGACTATTATACAGATCATAAGAAAATATATTATAAAATGCCTACCAATAGTACCACTGAAGAAGTGGTAGCTTGGTTTTTTGTTTTGTTGTACTGTGTGTGTTTGTTTTCTGCAGTGCTGGAGACTGAACCAAGGTCTACCCTCTGTAGTGCTGGCTACCCACTCTTCTGCTCACCTGCATCCCCATTCCTGCTTACTAGCATTTCACTGATATTTCTAACCAAATGTTTCCATCTTTACTAGACAAATTGGTATCATTCATTGTATCATAAAGAAGACTTGATGGGTTTATTATTTCCTCTTCACGGTCCCTCCAACTGTTACTTTTCTCACGTTAGTAGTCCATTGAGGATGTTAGTGCAATGCCCTCACCCTGTCTCCTCTTTCCAATCTTTCTCCATTGCTTACAGCAAATGGCTACTGCAGAAGGATTGATACAGCGATCTAGAGGGAGGGAGAGACCCTTTGTCCTTTCACGTTCCTTCTTTGCTGGATCACAAAAGTATGGTAAGAAATGGCTCAAATTATAAAATATAGCTAGCTACCCGTCCCTTTCTTCTGAGCACAATTTATGATATATGCTTCCTGCTGCTACTGTGTTCCCATTAGCCTTATAACTTACAATGTAGAACGTGGTGTGCTCTGACATGTGTATTTTATACTATGAGTAAGTAGTTTGTAGGCACCTCAGTTGGTAGAGTAGACTACCTAGTAGGCAAGGGACCCTGAGTTAATAATGCTCAGCACCATATAAACCCAGGCAAGGGTGTGTATGTTTGTAATCCTAGCACTCATGAAGTGAAGGCAGGGGGAACAGAAGCTCAGGGTTATTTTCCAAGGTCATCTTGGGCTTCATGAGAACTGTCTCCCTCCCATACCTCAAAAGACAGTAAACCAGTTCTCATCAAGTTTAGTACTTTTTTCCTACTAATGATATGGTCACTTTTCCCATACTTACTTGTTGGGAGAGTAACTTCAGAGTACTAAGTACATGGTCATCTCTGATCCTATCTTTTTGACTTGTGAAAACCAGGGAAACATGTCTCCAATATACTGCTGCAGCCAGCTGTTCCACTTAGCAGTGTGGCTTAAAATAGACCAGGCTGTTGCTTGCTGTCAGGGTCATCCATGACTGGATCTGGTTTACCAGCTAATACAGATCTATTTCAACTTCAGCACTCTGTGGTAGGAAGGCTATTTTAAGGCCCCTGTCCTTGCATAAGTAACTGAGAGCTTAGGTTCTAGTGTAAAGAACCTCACCTTTGTTGTATCATAGACATTTTAGGTCTCTCATTCAACTTCCCCAGACCAGCTCCTGTGTTGTGTTCTTCAACCAAAGGGCAGAATATGCTCATTATAGCATTAGACCTGAGGTCAAAAGAAAAGTCTGTATGTATAACAGTTAAAGAAGGGTTACAATAGTATGGTTATCCACAGAATAAACTATCATGAGGCAGTTTAAAATTAGTTTAAATGGTTTTCATTTATTTTGGGTGTATGACACATGCCACCTGTGTTGCTGTCAGAGGACAACCTGGGATGGTTAGTTCTCTCTTTCCTTAAAGTCATAGTTTTAATTTCATGAGACTGTGTTTATAACATTATATATGTTTTTTAAAAGCATGCTTGAATGATATTCATTATCCCAATTATTAAAATGTAAGTGTAATTTAAATCAGTAAATAGATTTTGGTAAAATATAAGAAAACTTAAGCCTGTCATCCTAGCACAAGAGAGTGGAAGCAGGAGGATCAGGAGTTCAAGGTCAGCAGAAGCTACATAGGAAGTTTGAAACTAGCCTAAGATACATGAGATTCTGTCTCTAAAATAAATAAATAAATAAATAAATAAAGAGGGCCAGCAAGATGGCTCACTGGGTTTAGGCACTTGCTACCAAGCTGGATAACCTGAGTCTATCCCAGGGATCCACATGGTGAAAGGACAGAACCAGCTCCCATAATCCAGGCCAAGTAGTGAGTTCCTATATCCAAAACAAAGCTACAAGGGAAATTAAGGAAGGAGAGAATCAATGAAAGAGTTTATAGGCATCAGTTTAAAAGATAGCAAGAGATATGATGTCGATTTTTTTTCTTTTGGAATTTTTGATGGAGGGTCTCACTGTGTAGCTCAGGCTGGCCTTGACTGTAGGGTTCTCCTCTCCCTCCCCAGTGTATGCCACCAGGCCCTGTGCTCGCTAAGGTATTTCTGATCCCTCAGGTGCTACTGTTCCATTTTCTAGTCCGCAGTACTCTGTGTAGTTATTTGTCCTGGTTGTGTAGCAGTGAGAACATGACCTTTTTAGTCACGTGCTTGACCAGTAGCAATCAATAACTTGTGAATGAACAACCATATTAGCCATGATACCTCTGTGTGTATACATGATCCTTCTTGATGAAATTGTTGCTATGATTTCAAAATCACTATATAGATACTTCCATAGCTCAATTGATGTCAAGGAAAAATTACTAGAGTGCTGTGTTATTTTTTTTAGTCCCTTTAAAATATTTTTCTTGGGCTGGAGAGATGGTTCAGTTGTTAAGAGCACTGCTACTTTTCCAGAGGACCTGAGTTCAATTCCTAGCACTCACATGGCAGCTCACAATTGTCTATAACTCCTGTTTCAGGGGATCTGCCTTTATACAGGCATACATGCAGGCAAAACACCAATGTACATAAAAAATTAAAATCATAAATCATTAAAAAATATTTTGTCTGCCTATATATGTATATGATATATTTCTACAGAAGATTAAAACAAAAATATCCACTTAAACAGTTTTGGTAAAAGATAGACCAAAAAAACCTTCAGAATTAATCTAGATGTTGTAAAATAAGATTATTTTCCCTCTTAAGTGTCTCCTTGGTGATATATAATGTCACCATAAACTCTTGTCAACTATGATGTGAACTGGAACATTGGCTTTAACAGTCTGACTTCTAGATCAAATCTACTTAACGACTATATAACTAGGATAGACTGTGAAGCCACTGTTACGACATTTCCACAATCTTTAAAATAGAGCTAATCATAGTGTTGGCCTGGTTGTTGTGATAATCAAGTGGGACAAGAAAACCAGGGTATTTAATTATGGTTTTTAAATTTTGTTTTTGTTTTTTGGTTTTGGTTTTTGAGACAGTTTCTCTGTGTAGTCCTGGCTGTTCTGGAACTCACATTGTAGACCAAGCCGGCCTTGGACTCTCACCTCCCTCTACTTCCCAAGTGCTAGAACTAAGGTGTGTGCCACCACTGCCCTGTGTTTTATGAACCTTAATAACTTCTTCACATTAGAAAATTGATACTTTTTTCAGAAAGAACAGAATTTGTTTAAGGTGAAAAATCTGTTTCCCATTTTATTCTTTTTGTCTTTTACAAATATGGAGTGTAAATGAGGTGGAGTGCATTGGATGATTTGTGTGTGTTTCCATGCCTTGTTATGGGCCATCGAAGGTGCAGTCTGGACGGGAGACAACACAGCAGAATGGAGCTATCTGAAGATTTCCATCCCCATGCTACTCACCCTCAGTGTCTCGGGGATCTCTTTTTGTGGAGGTAAGCTGACTCCTAACTGGAAGTTTCAAGGAGGAAATGAGAAGTGAGGGTCCGCAATATTCATTAGCTGTTTGTGGCAAGGATGAATGCAGGAAAGAAAATGGGAAGAGAGCAAAAGGGTCACTTCAGAATTTATCACACATCTTTAATCCAAGCCCTCCAGAGGCAGAGGTGAGAGAATCTCTGTGAGTTCAAGGCAAGCCTGGTCTACGTAGCAAACTCCAGGACAGCTGGCACTACATAGAGAGACCCTGTCTCAAACAAACAAATACATACCTAGAAAAAAATGAATAAATAATTAAATAAAATGCAAACTGTCCATTGTCTGAATTGGGAGTCTGTCTCCTTCCCTCATTCCCTCAGCACTACCTCCAGAGTCGCAGTGAGTGAGTGTTCTAGAAATATACTTTTTTTCTTGAAAGTAGAAAGAGTGACAATAATGCAGCTTAGCAAACCAAAAGTCAGCCTAGGGCTGAATGTGCAGCCCAGTAGAGCACTAGCCTGGTGTGCTCAAGGCCTTGGGTTTCATGGGCAGCAGCAAAGCCAAGGGATTAAGAGAGCCAGCCTTGCACAGACACTTTCTGCTCAGCAGATGTAAGATTCTATGACATAATTTGTTTTCTTCATTAAAATGTGCTCAGTTGGTTCAGTGCTCACCTAGCATGTAAGAAGCCCTCAGTTTGATCCCCGGCCCCACATAATAACAAGTATGGTTGCACATATCTAGGATCCCAGCACTAGGACATGGAAATTGAAGGATCATATAGGCTTAAGGTTAAAGTCTTAGCTACTAGCAAGACTGAGGTCAAACCAGACTGTGTAAGACTCGCTTGAAAAAAGACATGACTGTGGAAATAGCTCAATGGGGAAAGTGCTTGCCACACAGACATGAAGACGTAAGTTCAGAACCCCAGCACCCATGTAGAGAGCCAGGCCCAGTGGCACATGCCTATAACCCAGAGCTGGGGAGGCTGGGCTAGCAGGGCCCTGTTGCTTGCTCACCAGCCAGTCTAGCCGAAAATAAAGTGGGAAGTGATTGAAGTGACTGAAGTCAGGTTGTGGTCTCTACATGCACACATACCTTCTCACACATGTACACACCCGTACACACACAAAAGATGGTTTTAGTTCAAAAACATGTCTTAGAACTTGTTTTCCCTGAGAATTCAGTGCAGATAAGTGAACCAATATGAAGGTGCTTGGTATATACTAGCTACAGTTGTAGCTGTAGGAATGAATGCTTTTTGTTCTCTAAACGAATTAAAACAAATTAATATCACTTTTGATATATATGCCTTTATGACATTGGTCCACATGCAAGATACACATGTCCTACTCAAGGGGTGAGCATGAAATTCTACCTGAACCTCCAAGGCTGATGATTTGCTTTTCAGTGGTTGATACTGTTTTAGCCTTTGCTTTCAAACGAAAGAAATTCTCCAAATCCATCCATTTGCCTACGAATTTTTGGATATCATTTTTTCTTACTGCTGAGTAGTACTCCATTGTATAGATGTACCACAGTTTGTTAATCCATTCTTCAGTTGAGGGATATCTAGGTTGTTTCCAGGTTCTTGCTATTACAAATAATGCTGCTATGAACATAGTTGAGCTAATACCTTTGGAGTATGGCTGTGCATCTTTAGGGTATACACCCAGAAGTGGTATTGCTGGGTCCTTGGGGAGATTGATTCTTAATTTTCTGAGAAACTGCCATATTGCATTCCAAAGTGGCTGAACAAGCTTACACTCCCACCAACAATGGAGGAGTGTTCCCCTTGCTCCGCATCCTCTCCAGCATAGGCTGTCATCTGTGCCTTTTATTTTAGCCAATCTAACAGGTGTTAGGTAGTATCTCAAAGTTGTTTTGATTTGCATTTCTCTGATGGCTAAAGATGAAGAGCACCTTTTCAGGTGCCTTTCAGCCATCCGTAATTCCTCCGCTGAGAATTCCCTTTTTAGATCTGAACCCCATTTTTTGATTGGGTTATTCAAGGTTTTGGGCTCTAGATTCTTGAGCTCTTTATATATCTTAGAGATTTGGGCTCTAGATTCTTGAGCTCTTTATATATCTTAGAGATCAGTCCTCTATCACTTGTAGAGTTGGTGAAAATCTTTTCCCATTTTGTAGGCTGGCGTTTTGTCCTATTGACAGTGTCCTTGGCTTTGCAGAAGTTTTTTAGCTTCAGGAGATCCCACTTATTGATTGTTGGTCTTAGTGTCTGTGCCACTGGTGTTATATTTAGGAAGTGGTCGCCTGTGCCAATTTGTAGAAGTGTATTTCCCACTTTCTTTTCTATCAAGTTCAAAGTGGCTGGGTTTAAGTTGAGGTCTTTGATCCACTTGGATTTGAGTTTTGTGCAGGGAATATCCTCCTGAGCGAGCTATCACAATCTCAGAAAGATAAGCAGGGGATGTACTCACTCATTAGTGGTCTCTAAACAAACAAACAAGAAAAAAAGCCAAGCATGCCCAAGCGGCAAACCACAACCACTGAACAGCTTGGGATCAGAGACACCCTGAACTGACCCTTCAGATCCCACTCCAACTATAGGAACATCTGACTCACTTTTGAGGGAGGGGGCACAAAACTGGATTTGCCAGGAGTGGAGACTGATCCAAGCATTATTGGGTCAGTGGGACCATAGGACTGTCTGCTCCCTGCCCAGGGAGGGGATGGGGAGTTGTGGAGAAGAAAAAATGACCTGATGTGGTGGGAGGGGGAAGGGACCTTGAATAAGGATATACAGGGATGGGAAAAAAAAATTCAGAGGGAAAGCTGAACACAACGTAAATATATGTGTAGCAATCTTAAAAAAAAAAAAAGAAAGAAAGAAAGAAAGAAATTACCAGCCACCTTTTCCTTAGTACATAAACATGCACCTAACCAGGAAGACGTTGTACAATTTCTGGGTAATGGAGAATCCAGAACACACAGGACAGCTGCTCTTACAGAAAAGCCTATGACCTTTCCACAAAAAGAAAAAAAACAAAAAAAACAAAAAAAAAACCATAGATCATTCTGGCAGGTCTCTGCATGGGCTGGTTTTCATGGCTCAAGATACCCTTGGAGCCAGAGGTTTGCCTGTTGTGTTGAGTGTGTACATAAAAGGATCTCCACTCAGTTTGCAAGGCCTTATTTTACTTTAACACATAATTTATTGCAAGTCTAGTTTCTTCACCTGGTCTTTCTCTATCTAACCAGCTGATGTGGGAGGCTTCATTGGCAACCCTGAAGCAGAGCTGCTGGTTCGTTGGTACCAGGCTGGAGCCTACCAGCCCTTCTTCCGTGGCCATGCTACCATGAACACTAAGCGTCGAGAACCCTGGCTGTTTGGAGAAGAAAACACCCGGCTGATCCGGGAAGCCATTAAAGAGCGCTACACCCTCCTACCCTATCTGTATTCTCTTTTCTACCACGTGCACACGTCTTCTGAACCTGTCATGAGGTAAAAAGGGTGTAGCGGGATTATGCTGGTAATGTAAATATTTGTCCCACATATGGGTTTAATAAAAGCTGATTGGCCAAAGGCAAACAAAAAGTGTGGGTGGGGCCACCAGGCTAAAAAAACTTAAAAACATATCAGAACAGAGACAGATGCCAGACATAGATGCCAGAGTCACCAGAACTGCCAAGACACACAGAAGAAATGCTGCTCTGAGAAAAAAATACCAAGCCACACAGGTGAACAAGATAAGTTGAGTTCAAATGAAGGAGCTAGCAAATTATATGCCTGGGCCCTAAGCCAATCAGCATAAAAATAATATAAGCCTGTGTGTGATTATTTGAGGCTAAGTGAAGCCGAGAGTGAGACTAAACCTTTGGTCCATGCCCAGAAAGTCTAGGCCAAAACCATTTACAACAGAAGGGCATCCTCTATTTAGGGGCTTCAACAACCTACCAACATCCCCCAGTGATAAGGGACTGGAAAAGGGGAACAAAAGCCAGGTTTCAATCAGCTTCACTGCCTATTGTACACAGGGTGCTGTCTGTTGAAGACACAGAAGCTACTAATTAGATCCTCTACTTATGATTCTAGTATTGGTATTTTCTGAGAGATGGAAAGGTTGCAAAGAAGGAAATGACTTTGCAGCTAAATAACTTTAGCATTTTATGTATAAACCTCCTCTCATGAAAATTAATTTTTCTCCATCTGAGGCTTGATCTTACTCATAGGGTTGAACTTGAGGTGGGGATTTTTTTCTAGCATATAAATTCTATCTTGAAGGCAAAAATCAACTTTCTAGGTTAGAGAAAAACATGGGCAGAGTTCAAAGTCAGTAGTTCCTAAGCTTGCTTCAAAGCAGACATTTCCTGGTGATTCTAGACATCAGCCAGGATTACCATTTGTTACCATTCCATAGAAACAGAATGTATTGTTGCAAAGATTGGTAAATAAAAAGCAGTTGTTGCTCTTACTGAGGACATGGGTTCCAGTCTCAGCACTCACATGATACCTCACAACTAGTCTTGGGGGATCCAACACCCTCTTCCGGCACCCACAAGTACAAGGCATGCATATGGTACACATATATACATGCAAGCAAAACACTCATACACATAAAATAATTTTAGAACTCTAGAAAAAAATTTCAATTAAAAAAATCTTTTCCTTGGGCTGGAGTGATGGCTCAGCAGTTAAAAGTGCTTGCTGCTCTTGTCGAGGACCTAAGTTTGGTTCCTAGAATTGATGTCCAGCTCCAAGGGCTTCAGTGCCTGCTTCTGGCCCCTGAGAGCACTTGCACCTAAATGGTACATGTACATACACAATTAAATAAAATCATTCTCACAAAATTAAAAATGATTAGAAGCACTAAGTTGCTATCTAATAGACCTAGCTATTGAAAGTTTTGTTGTTTTTAATGAACTTAAGTGACTCCTACATGAGTTATATTGAAGAATAACTATTTTTTAATCTTGGCAATTTCTCACTCTCCCCCCAAAATGTTACCAACTTGAAAGCAATGGAAACTAGTTCCTTTCATCTAAATAAATAATGATTAAATGATACATGAAAGTCAGTGGCTGCAGAAAGTGGCACAGAATTATCATTATAATAAATAAGTTTTTTTTTTTTTTTTGCAAACATTTACTTTACAACATTTAGACTTGCCTTAGTTTTTGCCTGTTGGAATGATACTTTCTCACTCAATAGTCAGATAGGAAAGCAGCACATAATAGAATTCTCAATATTCCATTAGGACATTCAGGTTGATAGAAGGCTCCTTCACATAAATATAAAGTAACCATAGCAACTGCTCATAAAGCTCTTTGGTCACATTAAAAAGAATCTTAGCTGTTTGGTACTTTCCAATTCCTTTTGGAGAGTTATAACATTGAAAATATAAAAGTCTAATAAAACAGCACCAAGAATAATAAAACATAATGATATTTTAAAATGTACATTCTGTTTCCTTCCCCAAGGCCTCTATGGGTCGAATTCCCAGATGACTTAGAGACTTTTGGTGTGGATGATGAATACATGCTAGGTAAGTATTTATAGGTTATAGTTGTGATAGATTCTAAAACTCTGTTTTTATTATATTTTCTAGTGAGAATACCCTAAACCCAAGAAAGACAAAAATGAAAACAAAATAATTTTTTTTTAATCTTTTTTCTTTTCTTTTTTTTGAGTCAGGGTCTTATTTAGCCCAAACTGGCTTGGAACTTACTCTGTATCTAAGGGTGATGGTGACTTTGGATCCCAAGTACTGGGATTATAGGCATGCCTCATCACACATGGTGTTGGGAATTGAACCTGGAGCCTCTACCAACTCAGCTGCAGCTACAGCCCCAGCCCTCCTTCACCAGAGTTTTAATGTGAAAGTGAAACTGTTGCTCTAGTCTGTTGTAATGTAACTCTTAAAATATAGTTCTTTGGGTTGGAGGTTTGAGGCAAGATTTCTCGGTGTAATAAATAGTTCTGGCTGTTCTGGAACTAGCTCTGTAGACCAGACTGGCCTTGAACTCACAGAGATCCACCTGCCTCTGGGATTAAAGGAGTGTGCCACAACCACCTTTATAGTTCTTATTGATGCCAAATAAATCCATTGTATTGGTGGGTGTGATCTGAAAGTTCTGCTTGGGGCCTACTCCCCCAAAGCCTGGTGAGATTACTACAGGAAGAGAATTATGAAAAGGAGATCAGATGCCTATAGTAAAGACACAGAAGACTTGTTTCGCATGTAGACCTTATTTTTCTTTTTTGTGAGACAGGGCTTTGTAGGCCAGGTTATCCTTGAATTTGTAATCCTCTTTGTCAATGTCCATATTGCTGAAATTGCAGGCATATACTACCATGCCTAGATAGGCTTCTTTAATGAGGATAAACTGTGAAATATAGACATGGATGTTTATTATATTAAGAATAGAGCTCAAGAAATAAGACTAGATATTGAGATGTAAGGAATGAATTTGCATTCTAAATAGTGAAAACCTCCAAATGTAAATAATAATAATTAATGATAGTAACAATCACAGTAACAGGAGTCCTTGAAGATATTGTTCAGGGTATGCTCTTGTATAACATGCACAAGGTTCTGTGTTCAATGCCTGGCACTTGGGGCTTCAGCTTAAGAGTCAGTGCCTTGGAGAAATGTCTTTTATCTTTCGTCATTCCTCACTTCCTTATACCTTAGTTTTATCCTCCCTGCTCAAAGTCTTATATAATTTTCATTTTGTACTTTACCTCTTTCAGTATTTGTATTAACCCTAATTCACTTGTAATTACTTTTTAACATCTGTCTTCCTCACTTACTACAAATTTCATGTAGGTTTCAGCTATTTTTGTTTTTTTTTTTTAAGTCCTGTGTCCCCAGAGCTGATCATGATGTCTGGAACTCAGTAAATAAATCTTTATTGACTAGAACAAATAATTCAAGATAGGCATAGTGGTGCATGCCTATGATCCCAACACTGTCAGTACTAAGGCAGGAGGAGGTTACATAGTGAGACCCTATAAATAAACTTTTAAAATGATTAATTAGTAGATGTGCTTTACAATGTGTGATAGCAAGATGAAAGCAAAAGTAACACTCCAGGCTATCCTTAAGAGAAGTACAGATCTGCAATGGTAACTGTGTGGGGGAATACTTTTTTTGTACACTGTGAAGATGTGTCTCTGCCAAGGCACCTTCTGATTGGTTTAATAAAGAGCTGAATAGTCAATAGCTAGGCAGGAGAGGCTAGGCAGGAGAGAGACCATTTTTGGGGAAATATCTGAGAGCCTGGAAATTTGCCCAAAGCAAGTTGGATGTTAGTATGGATGAGAGGTAACAAGGCACATGGCAGAATGTAAATTAATATAAATGAGTTAATTTAAGTTAGAAGAGTTAGTTGTGAACAAGCCCAAGCTAAGACCAAGCTTTCATAATTGATAAAAGGTTTTCATATCATTATCGGAGTTGATAGTCCAAAGAAAGTCCAGCTATAGTAACTGCCCAGGCAAAGGGCCTGAGGAACTGCACTGACCAGGCTTGTAGTGCACTGTGGCTCACTCTAACCAGCATCATTCATGGCAAATGAGGAGGCACTTGGGAAGGTACAGTGGTGCTTTCTGATTATTGGCATACCAGAAGGTATACAGGAAATGAAACTGGAACTGAGCATGGCTCCTCAAGCTTGTATCCCTAGCATTTGAGAGGCAGAGGCAGGAGGATCACACTAAGGCCAGCCTGGGATGCAGAGCAAGTTCCAGGTCATTCATAGCTACATAGCAAGACACTGTCTCAAAAAACAAAAACAAAAACAAAATACCCCAATCCAAAGGAAATAAGCACACACAAGATGCAATAGAATATTTGATGGTCCCTGACCCATAGTCCTACCAGCCACAAGTAGGTAATTATTACCTCTATGAATTCTGTCCTTTTTTTACCAGTATTCTTCTTCAGTGCACAGTTTCTGCCTTATAGAAGATCACAGTCTAGTGATCAACAAAGCAAAGGGGGCTTTCAGATCTCCTGTAATGATACTCAGTTTTATCTCCTCTCCATTTTTTAGGAAAGGCTTTATTGGTTCATCCAGTCACAGAACCACAGACCACCATGACTGATGTATTCCTGCCAGGGTCAAGTGAGGTAAGAGCAATAACAGACCTATCTCGTGTCTCCTAGCTCTCATGCCTGCATTTCTCTTGGGAAAGAGATTGCGTCAGCATGCAGTTGTGAATTTGCCTCAGATGACTGTAGGTTTTCCACAGTCATGACTGTTCTCTGAAGTTGGCAAACTTAATGGGAAAAATGGAGAAGATGAATAGGTAACCACTTTAGGGAGGTTCTTCTTTCACACTTTGACTTGTATAAGTGAATCCTTATGGAGATGTGGGCATGGCTCTAAGGTAGACTTATACCATCCAGTTACTATGTTGTAATTCAGCCACTAACCTCCTTTGCTAGGACTCCCGGATAAGGGTTAGGGCTGTGTTCTGGAATCTCATAGTCACCCCCCAAAAGCAATGCTATAGGGGTAATGAAGTTTGCATGGTGTTCCCTCAGATCTGTTTCTTCTCTTTTCTTGTGTGGGGGTGAGTGTGTGTGCTCTCCTCTCCTTTGTCTTGTTTCCTGTCTTTCATCTTATCCAGCTCACACTGTTAGCTGGTTTATTTAGTGTGTGTGCATGATGAGGAAGATGCATGTACCACAGCATGCAGTTGGGATCAGAGACCAGCTTTGTGGAGTCAGTTCTCTCCTTCCCAATCTGTGTGGGTTCTGGGGAGCAAATTTGGGTATTTGGGTTTGCCATTATTTTCTGAGACATCTCACCAGCTCAAGCATGAAGTTTTTATAAGTCAGTGGACTATTGTGCCACACTGCAGCTTCCACAATGAGATTTTTAATATTTTGCACTTTCCCCTTTTTCTCTCTTAAGTTTTGTTTTATTGGTGGGTGCACAGGTGGAGGGTGGATGTGAAGGGACAGGAAAATGAATGGGATCAAGGTATATGATGTAAAAGACACACAGAATAAATAAAAAGAAAGAAAGGGAAGATAAAAGAACCTTGAAGGTATCATTTCATCTTTCACTCACATGAAGTTCTTAACTATCATACATATCTATCACCTAGCACAGTGGCAGGTTGTTCAGTAATTAACTTTTGAATGTATAGTATAGATGGACAAGGAATGGTCTTTAGTTTATCAATCATACCCCTTTGGTAACATCTTCCTCTTGCTCCTCTTTTTGAGATGGAATTTCATGTATCTCAGGCTATCTTTGAAATTTAAGATGAACTTGAACTTCTGGTCCTCCTGCCTATGATTACAAGCGTGTACCACCATGTTCAGTTACCACCATGTTCAGTTACCACCATGCCCAGGCACCACCATGCCCAAGCACCATGCCCAGGCACCACCATTCCCAAGCACCACCATGCCCAAGCACCACCATGCCCAATTATCCTATGCTGATAAATGGATTGAACCCTGGACTTTGTGCAAGCTTTGGGATTTTCCTTTCTTCTTCTTCTTCTTTTTTTTTTTTTTTCCATGATTTTGCCAAGTAGCCTTGGCTCTGTCCTGGAAGTCACTGTGTAGACTAGACTTATTTCAAACTTACAAAAATCCACCTGCTTCTGCCTCCCCAGTGCTGAAATCAAAGACACGCACTACCACTGCCCAGTTGGAATTTTCTTAAAAGAATATGTGGGATCCAATTGTGCAGGCCCATAACTCCAGTAGAAAGATTGAAAGGCTTAGCTGGGCTACATAGTGAGTTCGAAACTAGCCTGGGTAACTTAGTAAGACCCTGTGTCTAATAAAAAGTAAAGAGAGCAAGAGATATACTTCAGTGGTAAATTCTTTAGAATGCATGAGACCTTAGGTTCAATACCAAGTAGCACATATACATGTGAGTCCTCCCCCTACCCCGCTTCCACACATGGAGTTGGGAGGTGTTCTTCTTAACTTCTCCCACAAATTTTAATTATACTTATTTGGACTTTCTTTTTATTTCTTCCTTCCTGGGATTACAAGACCACTGTATTTTGGGGAAAAAAGGAAATAGTCATTGGGTAAGTGCAGGCTTCTCAGGAGAGAGATTGCTCATACTCTTCAATAGAGTCTGTTCCTTTTCAGGTCTGGTATGACTCTAAGACGTTTGCACAGTGGAAAGGAGGGTGTACTGTGAAGATCCCAGTAACCTTGAGTACTGTGAGTTATTTTTAGAGTATTATGTTTACCTATTTAGCTGTGTTGGGCTGTTCAGATGGTAGACAACAGAAATTTATCTTCCCATAGTTCTAACGGTATAAGACCTGTATCAAAGTCAGCTGACTCAGGTCCTCCTGGCATGGGGGGGTGAAGGGATGGGGAAAGGAAGCGGGCAGTGTTCTTGATATGGGGCTGGAGAGTTAACTCGGTAGTTTAGAGTGCTGTTGCTCTTGAAGGTTTCCTTCCCAGCACCCCTGACTACAACCACCTGCAGGTGATCTAACACCTTCTGTTTGACTCCCACAGGCACCAGGCACACATGTGGTGCACATACAGATATACAGGCAAAACACTTATATGTTTAAAATAAAATAAAAATATATAAAATAAAGTGTTCTTGGAAGGATACTATTTCTGTCATATCAGGACTAATCCTTATGATTCTGTCTCTAGATATAGTCACTTCAGTGTAGGGGGCTTCAGCATATCAATAGGAGGGAGGCACAAACATCTGTTTATGATGTATTCTTGTAAAAAGCAAACCAAGGGTGTTACTGTTCGACATAAATAACACATATGTGCACATACAGCCTTGGATTGTGCTTGGGAGAGGGTTTGGGAAGCAATGAGAGTGACTGCTAAGGATACAGTTTTCTTTTAGAAGTGTTGAAAGGATTTTAAAATTGATTGTGGAAATGGTTACATGACTGAATATGCTGTATTTGGTTGTATACTCTAATTGTAAATTTTGAAGCATATGAATTATACCCATAAAACTATTAAGAGTTTATATATATATATACTCTGACTGATGGCATGAAATATTGAGGAGAAAGAACTCTTTCCTGTATATCTACTGTTGTGTCTAAGAACAGTAACACTGGGAATGGAACAGTGGGTGCTGCAATGCCAAATACAATGTCATCATGTGAGAGGTGCAACTCTGGGCCTCCAGGCAGGAGAACACATTAGTTATGAAATAGAATCAAGGGGCTGGAGAGATGGCTCAGTGGTTAAGAGCACCGTCTGCTCTTCCAGAGGACCCGGGTTCGATTCCCAGCACCCACATGGCAGCTAACAACTGTCTGTAGTTCCAGTTCCAGGCAAAACACCAAGGCAAATAAATAAATAAAGTTTAAAAAAAAAAAAAAAAAAAAAAAAA